>DWNR01000192.1:0-23668 GCA_018250455.1 Polygonus leo | reverse complement strand
TAGGTACAGTAGTTTCGGCTGTGCGTTGATATGTCAGTCAGTTAATCAGTTTTGCCTTTTATATATATAGATAAATAGTCTGTTCAATTTAGCGCGTAAATTTAATCAAAACGTGATTTAAAGACTATTATAAACTGAATGATGCTAAAAGCTGATATATAATAAGATCAAAAGAAAAGATAACGTCGTTCAAATGTCAATATTACTTTCAAAAAACAAACAGACCCTACTAATTAGAAGGGTCACGACGAGGTTGCATTGAAAGAGCTTTTCAACTTCTCGACCTATTTAATGAATAGTCAATAAAGTACTATTTCAGTCAGTACTGCCCCAAATCATCAAAGAACTGTGATGCAAGCCAATCATAAGAATTCATTACAATCACAACATTATTTTGATAAAAATCTGTTTTTTATCGAATGAAGATAGCAAACGACCATGCAGTCCACCTGATGGTAAGTAGTCACTGACCCTCATAGACATTAGTAATCATTAACAAGTACGTTTTAATGATACCTGAGGTTGACCATGAATGCGTTGCTTGAGGAATAAGATATTCGCCGCGTTCGTAAGAGCAGCCGGCAACCACGCCTCTACAAACCAAAACATTATTTAGCGTTTCAAGAATTATTAATTTTGGAAAACCGACAATAATATGAAAGTGGTGCAACCGACAGATCCTGTTTAGGGTACGCCGGAGGTGGAACCACTGTTGTACAAAATACCACCGTGCAGTGGTTGATTATTATTAATTTGTGTTGTCAGTCATCCTTATACAAACGTCGACAATATCATACAGTTCTCAAGGGCGGCAACGCAATTGTCGATTAAGTAGGAACATAATCCTATCTGAGCAAGATAACAGTTGTTTATGAGTAGCAGTGACTGTCAGATGGACCCTCTTTATTACTTGGATAGTATAAAAAATGATTGATGAAAATAAAATCTAATTCTTTATCCCCATTCATATAACTCCACAATTCGGAACAGACCGTATATAATACAACCAAATACGGATAACACATTTAACGAGCTGAACGAACAAACTAAACATTTCCACCCGACAGATGGCGCTGTAATAAAGTGTGAAAGCGATGAAATTCCACATTGCGTCAAATTTGCAACGAATGTTTAGAATGCAAATTGTTCCGGGGAATGGCCTTCATTTATAATTTGGCTAACAATAGCGCTCTTGTTGCTAGCTGCACTTTGGTCTAGAATGTTATATCTGTTTTAAGTTACGTATGTTATGTCTTTTCATCACATATGTTTATGTCATCAACGTGACATCACATTAGATTTGCGAGAATGATTCGATTATTACAGTTAAATACTTCAAGTTTGTACTTCAAAAAACTTTAACTTCACTTCCAGGGAATTTCATTTTAAATAGATTTAAACTCATCCTACTTCTGAAAGTTCGTTTCTGATAGTAAACAGTGACAAAATATGTCTTTATAAAAGGAAAATCCTATAAGCCCTATAGATAATCTATCGACGTGCCCCAAATCACACGTTTATGCTATAAACACCTAGAAACCCAAATCTTTTTCAGTATTCAGAGTGATATCGGCAGGTAGATTATGGACAATATATGGATACTGTTGGTACTTAAAGAGGCGTTATCGATAATATCATTGCTTTTGACAGTATAATCAATACTGCAAATATCGTTCGTGAAGTGTGAACGCTGTTTAGATCGATACCTGAATTTCTAGACAGATTATATATTATAAATTAGTTCGTTCTTTTAAGACGTGATTTTGGTATTATACTGGTATATTACATGATATTGTTAAACGCATACTCAAGCAAATGTTATTGAAGTCTAAAGTGCTCATGATCGTAGCTTCCGCTAGTTATCTTAATGTTCAAGTCTTGGGGAAATTGAATTACTTATTATATTCCCTTCCGAGAAAGACGTACCTAATGGCTGAGTTGCGGATGACAAATATATTACTCAATTACCTACTTTATGTGTAGAGATATAAGATTTCAGCGGCGTTCACACACACTTTGAAGCAGTTTTCAGTGTCGGGTTCACTTTACTTGAATAAAGACAAACTTTGTACTTGTATGACTTGCCAGAGTACTCGTATGATTTGTCAGAGTAATAGGTATATACTTCCATAGATTTGATAGTATAATAGACGTGTTGGAACAATAAAACATTAAAATTGTTATGAAATTTGTTGGTGATTTGACTGGAATCCTATTAATATTGGATTTCGATAGAAAGTTTGATTGTATTGAATGTATAAATGGTCAATTATATTAAATGGTTGTTTTTAGATTCATTTTAGCACAGTACGTCATCCAAAAATGAAAATGTTGTAAGATTCTTACATTAAGTTTAGTATATCTAACATCACATATAATTTTGCAATGTTATATTATGTATCATATTTTATTTTACTTTTTATTACATGTATATGTTTACGTAATATTTTTATTTGTGACCTTAACAACCTTACATGCGTATGACATGTGACATTAATTTTGCATCCCTTAGTGAATATTTTGGATGTTTTAATGTTACAATTATTTGTTTTTTCACCTGCGTTGGATGATCTTTTTCTTCTACATAAATATATCTCTTAATTTGTCATCCTTATTACTTACTTTTGTTGATGCTTCTATACTTAGTAGGTAAATGATGTATTTCCAAAAAATCTGCTCCATAAATACAGGATTAATTGTAAAAATAGAGTTTTAGGTCATGTTGTGATTACACGTCCGTGAACGCAATGTTGGTGGAAGTAATTAAATCATTACGAAAATAAATACGTTCTAGTTTCGTGTTAATGCTATGCAAATTAACGGCAAAAGTCAGCTCTTATTTGCTTCCCAACTACCTACGTATAAATAATTGCATTGCACACTTTATAATGTAATTGTCAGAATTTATATGAGCACTTACGGGTAAATACGAATAATAATATAGTACATGCTGTATATTTAACCAACATTAATTTGCCAGGTGGTAGAATACGTTGATATAATTCGACCTGGGAGGTATCACCGACTTTAGATGCCCGATAAACGTGTACGAAGCGAACATCTTAGTCTTTAGAGGTAGCAACTCATCTGTTGGTAATCTCAGGTAAGATTTAATGGTATTTGAGGTTATTTAAAGTTGAAAAAAACTTGAAAAAAGTGGTTGCAGGTATAACCAGAAAAGTGGATTTTAGTAATTTACACTTATCTCTTTGTCTTTTTCATAAGTACGATTTTTAATCAAAAAATCGCTGCTTCATTCAAATACGAAGGTAGATTCTGTGAAAAAATTGGCTTGCATAACAGTTACTGTTGACGAGCTTTTAAAAATCAGGCCAGATGTTTTTCAGTCGGTTCTGATATTGATTTTTTATACAAATAAAAAATTATTTAATTTCCGCGTCTTTAATTTAGATCTTATTTTACTTCCTAATTCATAATAAACATAAAACCGATTTTCTAATCAAGATAAACGGTATAAACAAGTATCGGCAAACAATGTTGTTTATCACATCTAAGAAACAACAAACTTGTATGGATAACCGTTTGTCACTCCATATTTTACCGCAAATCGATGCAAACGGACCAACTTTCCAACTTCGAAACTATCGATCTAGAACTGTGGCTCTTAAATCATACAACGGTATTTGATATAACAATATCAACATTGTTTATCACGGGAAATTTACAGCCATGATGGAAGACGACGCGGTACACAATACACTACAATTTATGTGCGTACACTACAGATGTAATCTCGTTGAATCCTATGTATCCCTATGGGAACCCGAGAGCTTTCCCTTAGCTGCTACACACTTTACACATGATTATACTATTGCCTTTCTCGCTTCGAGAAACTTAGAAGTGCTCTGAGACCCCTACTGACTTGTTGTGCAGTAAATTCTTAAGTTGCTCTGTGAGTCGTACTTGTAAAGTCTCGTACAGTCACCACACGACGTAGGTTCGAGATTATTAAGGCCGTATTATAAACAAGATATCTTAATAGGCCGCGCAAAAACAAGCTACACTGATGAAGATAATCTTCTTATTAAAGAGCAAACTCAATTTACGAACGACGTAAAAAGTTTAACAAAACCTTAATCACATAATTATACCACTTAAAATTACGATGCCATTAAAAATCGAATCAGCATACACATAATTATCAGTTGGTAAAAAAATTGCCGATGCCATAAAATTTACCTACGTAGCTATAATGTTCCGACATTGAGCAAAAAAGTATTAAAGTGCACTCATGCTATCCAGTTTCTATATAAAAAAGTGTAATCGACGAGACAAGTATCTAGTTGCATTAAAAAATGCACGCCTCACAAAGGCGCAGTACGTTAAAGATATGCAATCCCGCGTCCATGGCAAATGGCTGAAATTAAGTCATCACTACTCTCTATAAGGGGTCTGCGTGTAGGCTACTTCAGTTATATTTAACTACGCCATGTCCTTAATCACAAAAGTGATAGTGAACCTTATTGCCAAGCATTAAAGATCAAATTCGATTAAGCGGATGTAGTCTATCGGTTTTAATGGCGGAAAAAATCACGCCGTCATCCCGTCGACAGCGAAGCGTGACGAATCGCGATGGAGACGTCAATTCCTTTACATTCTCGACAAAACCAACAAGTAAAGTACAAAAAACCAACAACAATAAGAATACAGTAAATGGAACGAACCAGAGAGAAGCGGTCGCGGATTGTCGTGATGATATCCGACTACCATCAGACTTTACAATTGATGTAAAAAGCGAAATTAAATAGTTGGCTGCTACCTCGTTTAAAATGTAAACTGTTGACACAGTTTCGGTTGGGTTAGTTTAAATGTCCACGGAATTCGATTTAAAAGTTTTTAGAGGATATCGTTACATGAAATTTCAATCTAAGCTTTTTATATAATGTACCTAACTTTTAATGACTCTTCATAGGTTCGATTGTTATAATAAATGAAGTTAGTATTGTGTAGAATGAGCATACAATATTGAGGTTTTGCTAACGACTCTTAACATGCATGACGATTTCTTTGTCCCAAACCTTACTCAAAAATTCGTTTGCTAAAATTTAAAACTTGTCTGTGTTTTCACATTTCTTTATTTATCCAATTAGACCGAAATTTCAGCTTCAAATCGTGGAATTATTAAACTCAAGGACTCTGGAACATCGTCCCATGAGAGTCGTGACACGACAATCATGACATCCACTCTTATGATTCCACCGACACTAAATTCCTTTTGTATTTATCTTCGTTGCTTAACAATTTCATTGTGTTTGTTCATTTCTCGACATCAACATTCGTTTGCCCAGTTCTCATCTCGAAATGAACATAGATAGAGACGTCCTTTTTCTGTTTCGAGATTTATACACTATTCTTTTAGTAAGATATATTTTCTTTTTATATTTGCTATACATCATAATTATTTTATTGGCATAAACATTTGGCTTATCAAACCTGGTAAAGGTTAAATGGTTGTGGACCTGTATGTGGAAAAAGACCTGTTGTGGTCAAAATTGGAGATAGTAGAGCTTTCGTAATTTGTAAAGCAACGAATCACCGCAAAAAAACAATTGTAGCTCATAAATACTGGTGACAATAATAGTATTATGAATCGATAAAAGATATGTTTTATCTACTTTATGGCGTATTTTTAACCAGCGAAAAAAACGGAGGAGGTTCTCAAGTCGACGCGTTTATATTTTTTTAAGTTCATTATTATACTAGTGGGCCCCGGGCAAACATCATCCTGGCCTCAAAAATATCGGAATCAATACCATTTATTGTATTCAAAAGTATCAAGTCTTAAGAAATTTGTCTAAAATTTCCATACATTAAGATGTATTGGATTCTACTTCTCCTTTTTCAACGTAATATGGACGTATAAAAATCAATTAAATTCCGTCTTAAAATAGATGACGTTTTGCTATGTAAAAACTACGCTTATTCCACATCATACGTAGTGCGCGGGCGGACACACGAAACGGATTGTACGCACAGAGCTTTACAATCTGTAGGGTCATTAGTTGTTTTGTTTTATCTCGAGAGCTCGAGTCCCCTGGGGTCTTTTGTTTCAACGATCTCTTTTATATCGGCGTTGCTCTGAATGAGTCTATTATTATTTTCTATTGGGGGTCTGTAAGCTACCGTGGTGGCTTTAGTGATTTCGTTAACAGCTTTGTACTGATTTTATTTGACAGGATTTTGCGAAATAATAATAATTTTGAACGCTTTTATGTTTTGTTGTGAGAATAAATCTATTATGTTGGAGATTATTTTAACAGTACAGTTAATATTTGATTCTAGCTCGATAGTTTACTTAGTAATTGAATTAGGTTTAACCTAGAGCTAGACAGTTAATCAGATTCGTGTAAACAAGGTGGGATATAGATACTTATCGTGTATTAATAACCTATAAACTATGTAACGGAGGTTGAAAATTGTTTTAAGCGCTGATCGTTAAATTTTACTATTAATTTTATAACCTTAGCTGTGAATAAACTTTTTATGCTTCACTATTTTAGATATTACAGATAATATTTGATAAGCAAGTCTGTATTCTAAGATACGGTTGGAATGTATTAAAATGTTAATAGATATCCTGATCTATCTGGAAGTGAAGTAATTTAATCTGAATATGCAAAATCTATTTTCATTCGCCTTTTATAAACGATCAAAGAATGGTCTATATCATCAACTTTAGTTCCGTCATTAAAATAATCAATAACGAAAGTAAACATTTTACGAACACGTACCAATTTAATATCAACGTCAACACCGTTCCCAACAAGTGCTGATCCAATATTTGGGCGTTTCGTACGCGCTTTCGTAATCGAAAAGCGATAACAATCGTGATTAACCATAACCCTTAATGCTGAGCATAATACTCTAACTGACTACACACCTTCGATTATTAGTTAATGATGCAGACTGCAACTGACTTCATTCTAAATGTTAACTTGACTTAAGTATAACCATAAACTGAAAAATATTTACATACATACATACATATCTGCACGCCAAATCCCTAACGGGGTAGGCAGAGAGTATCGAAAAATATTTAAAATATCCCCTTTTGAAATCTATAATTGTATTAGCATATTTGAAGACTTCGGATAGAGTTGACTCAAGTAAAAGCAAATAAAAAATACAGTATCGTTACATAAAGGAATGATGAACAAAAATTATGGAAAATAAAAAATAGAACATGAGGTTTGATCTGCGAAGTACCATTGTCTTCATAAATCTTTGTAAAGTGCGTTCGTTTGAAAAGATATAATATAATAATAACTATAATATATATAATATAATAATATATACAATTATCAATGAGGGAAATATGCTTTACGGCGTAGCTACGTGTGATCAACTTTTATCAGTTTGAGTATCAGCTAAAATTCAATTACATACAAGTCATTAATAACTTATTAATTAAATAAAAATGCCATGTCGGTGATGTCGGTGACTGACCGTGATTAGATTTTTTCAAATTAAATAAAAATATCAACAAGACAACAAATTCAGTTGAATTCAAATCCTTTTTTAAAGTCGGTTGAAACAGTTTACAGTCAAATCCCTTAATACAGGTTTGAAGAGTTAAACAAAGACGAATAACAAATTAGTTTGTTACAAACGTGTGCCGTCACTACAAAGGTTTGTGATTATGATTAAGAAAAAACTGCCAAGAGCGAGTTGGTGTCACTATAGAGGGTTCCGTATATGTTTTTTTAATTGTCAAAAGGCTGAATAAAAAAAAGAAACGACGGATGAAAGGTTACCAAAACAGATATACAATGCGAATGTGGACGGATGTAGATACAAAGGCAGACCCAGACTGACATTTCATGATGAAGGAGGTGTCAAGTGTCTCCGAAATCGGCGTGTTTGTATGAGGAGAGTTATGAAAGTGGAAGAAGCTAGGCAAGTATGTCAGAACCGTGCCATTTGGTATTCGATACTCTCTGCCTACCCCGTTAGGGATTTGGCGTGAAGATGTGTGTGTGTGTCTGTGTGTGTGAGTGTGTGTGTGTGTGTCAAAAGGCTTGCGTTTATCTGCAATCTCACAGACGATAAGTCAGATGAAGTCTAGAATGTAGAATGTTTACCTAAAATGCCTATATTGAATTCTCAATAAGAAGTTTCTATATTTTGTATTAAATTTTTTTACCTATATTAAATTCCCAATAAGAACTTTCTATCAAGTAAACTAAAGATGAAAAGAGCCCTCTCTGTAGGTTTACACATTTGTATAGACTTAGAGCATAGATGGAGGAGTCTTTCATATGTTTTTTGATTTACTCACAATTTTATTATAATACAACTGAATATGTGGCAGAATTTATATATCTCTTCGGCAGTCAGACGGCCCCCTCTCAAATCCTCCTGCACAATTCTGGTGTATCGAATTCTTGTGCTGTAGTTATTAGATATACTTAAATTAATCTTATCTAATTGTAGGCTTCAGGTAGGACTTCAATCTGCTCACTACAGGTCTGGTGATTACAGATGATTGATTACAGATATCTATTGACGGCAGTGACCACCTACAATCATGGGGACGGTAGGCTTGTTTGCTATTTTTGTGCTACAAAAAGTCTATGCGTTCTGCTACGTATGAAGTAAAAATATTTTTGGTATGAAAACTTATATAATAATAATAATATAAATACTTTTCTGTATATACATAATAATATGTATTTATATTATTATACAGAAAAGTCAACGTAATTTGAAAAGGTATACACCCTTATGAAATTAAATTCATAGAATATTACAATTAAAACAGTATTTTGAAGGAAGAAACACATATAGCCTAAGCCTTTATATGTAGTATGTTACTTTTTATTACTTTATATAAAAAAAATATGTTAACACTCCCTCTACTCCCTATTATTAAAACATAAGATGTTTAATAGGATTTCTGTGCAGAACCCTAAAATGAAACGGCGGGGGCGGACGCCTGCGGGTGTAAGGTATATAGTAATTATTAGACAAACGCCCGAACTCAAAAACGCCGACAGACACACACAATGCGCCTGCGCATCACACACGGATGAAGTTTATTCGCACACACTCACACACACACACACGAGCCGAGCTTAACATCATAATTACGAACCCACTGACGTGCGTCGAGCTGTAACGAGCTTAAACAAAATGGCGGCTAATTTTATTTGTACACAGCAGAGGTGTATCTCAACTTGATAACTTGATAGGTTTTTATAGACAATGGTGTTTAAAATGCTCGGGTTAATTGCTATGGTGTCGGCGTAGACGCGGGATCTCCTACACTTTAAGGTAACGAAAATGTCTTGTTTCATATCACATGACGAAAAGTTTTATTGTAATACGCCCAGTGTCGTTGTTTTCAATCATTTTATTTATTTGATTGTCTAAATGTAGAACAACTAATAATTAATAAAAAGAAAGATAAGATTAAACCTCCTTCTTTGTTTCGTATTTGCAAAATATTTATTTGCTACCTTGGCAGTAATACTTATTATAATAAGAACAGAAAATGTATTCACAATTTAATTCAGGCCTATATAAACAAAAATTGTTTTTAAAATATTATATACACGTAGAGTTGATAAGATTTTTTCATACAAAAACTAGTGTTATAATAAATTATAACGTATATATTATTAACATTATATAACTAATATCATGTTACTGTTATGCTTCATTAACAAACCACAAAATATCTTCACTTCAATAAAAAAGTCAAAAGCTGGTTCAATACATTAGGCACATGTTTATGTGACGTTGAATAAATTATTTAAAATAGTATCGTATCCTCAAGAGAAAACACTGTATCGCCGAATCGAAGTAGAGATATTACACAGAATAACAACTCATTTCATTAACAATACCTGTAATGGTGATAAAAAGAAACTGGACAACCCACACGCCAAGCCCTGCTATGATAATGAAGTCTTTATGAATTAAATTCTTTGGGGCATACGTAATTTTTTAACAGTAGCAGGAAACATTTAAATATGAGTTAGTGAGTGATTAATATTTATTACTGAACTAAGCACAGTAGGCCGTCTCTGTTTAAAAAGAACTTGCGCAATGAAATTCGAAGATGTAAATTTTGTGAATGAATTTGGGTATTTTTAGTATGTTATGAATTTGGAATTATGTAGCTCATGCTATATTTTTGGAGTAACAGTAAAAGATGCTGAAATTTAAAGTCTGCAGTGTCTTCAATGATAACAAAGCTGTGTCTTCTAGACATTCGCTCAGAACGGAAGGACATTTGGAAGCAAACCAAGAAACGCATCTCGGAAAAGACACCGAAGTAGATAGAGACACAATTGAAATAAAACGTCCAAGTGTCTTTCCTAGAAAACACTTTCCGATCTTAAAACAGATAACTGCAGCCAAGAAAAATCACTTGAATTAAGCATTCCTAAAAGAGTTGTCGAGCCACCAAATTAAAGCGGCCTTGTAGAAAGAAAAATAACATACAAATAGAGTTAATCAAGATTGTGGGAAGAGAAATAACTCGGTAATTATTAAAACAAGATTATTATCAAAATCGCTATGAGTCTTGTACCTTCTAAACAAGTTCCCTAAAGATTAATAATAGACGCCCGTCATTAACGCTTCTTACAGTAATTGCCTGGCACTATTATGATGAATTGTTGTAGTTTTGTGGGTACATTCTCATTCGGTGCATTTCTCCAACGCTCCAAGGGATTATCGTCCTAAGTTACTTAGCTAAGGCGCAGTTTCGGCTATTAGAGTGATAATTACCCTAATATTTTCCATGCATCCAAAACATCTGCTTTAAAAAGTTTCATCTCGTTAACGAGGCGCATTCAAGTTGCGACGTCAAAGTTTCATAATGTTCTTTTAAGTGGAAGTATAATATGTATTTCTCACATAAAGCTAATTTGTTTACGAATCTCCACCAAGTCACAAAAGAATTTAGTCCTATCTTATTTAAATTAGGTACTAAAATAAATACAGTCGGCCCGGATGGCTAGGAGAGGGGTTTTTACAACAACGAGCGAGCTCCGACGGGCGCTCTTAACAAAATTGTATTATTTTGCATTAATTTTTGACAAAGTATTCTTAAGCCGGAACTCACTAAGGCTTACGTTTTGTTGAAAATTATCACTAACATCGTTATTAACTTCAAAGTCAGTTTTGTATTCATAGATGGGAAATTCTTTTGCGAAAAAATTCAACGTAGCTGGAAAGTACCTATTCATTGAAGCGTGTCGATTTAAAACATCTCATTTAGCTCAGTATCGTTTTTACCGCAAAGGGAGTACAAATAAATTGATGGAGTCTAATATTATTTATTGGAATAATTTTCAAAGACCGCATCTAATAAACAGCTGTGTGTTTATTATTTTGTTTGGTGTTTAGACCAGTAATTATGCCTGTCGGATAAATAAGGTTGCAATTTGATTAAATGTGGTTACTTTATTTAATTAATTCTCCGGAATGTTATTGTGTTACATTATAATTATATACTGTCTTATTTCACTTGCATAGCCAAAAATTTCATACGTTCTTCAAACTTTATATGATTAACATTAAGAATGAGATACTTCGTGATTTTTAGATTACAAGAAGATTTAAGAATAAGTAATGTTCGCTTGAATTCTACATAAGTTAATTTTCTAATAGTTTGTAGGCAAATTTAAATTTCATTACTATAACCAGACCGAGCAGACTGTATTAATAATGCCGATATTCGAACGGCTACGTCAGCTGAGCGCAATTTCACTACGATATGAGGCGTTAACGATTCAGATCTTTGAAATTACGTATCATTAATTGAGACGTCAAGATCGCAACGAGAAAAAAAGAAGGGACGTCTTCATACTAATTTAGATATCAGCCCAACGAGGCCGACAAATTGTTAGCCATTCGTACTGGGTTCGTGGAATTAAGACATCGGTCGGTCGCTTTGTTCCCAGATTATTTTTAGTTGCCGACATTTCAATCGAAATTGCCAGTTACGTTTCGTGTTTTTACTGCAAAATAACTTTAGGATAGACGAATAGGTTTAGGACCAAATAGTATTGAAAATACTTAAGTTTGAAAATGTGTAACATTTTTCAAATTAGTCACCAGGTCATGTCTATGATAATGATAAATAAGCTAGTTAAACCTTTTATTTATATTTATTACCGAGCAACCCCCGTGCCGAAGCAGTCACCATATAGTTCGATTCTCGTCCAGATGTGATGTGATTTTTGAGCCATGATATGATGCCCAGGATATAGGGAATCCTAGTGAGTGTAAGAGATGTTATTTGTTATTATTATTTAAGTGACAATGTAATTTCTGTGCACATGTATAATTTGTATTTATAGTAACAGAATGAAGTATAACATTAACAACATGAGTTGGTAATGTTCAGTTTGGAATGACTCCCTTAGAATATAATATGGCATTTCATTATAAGGAAATCTTCAATTGCATTCTGATTGGGCATATTCAGCAACCAGATTGATTTCATAGAATCATTTTATTTACATATTGTAAATAGTTCTGTAACGAAAACTCCTTTAAAATTTTGTTGACTAAATATTTAGGTATCATAAATGATGTATATAATAAATTTTAGAGCCAAAACCACATTTTTGACTTATAAATTCAATAAATAAACAGATAAATCACACGAGACTATAAAGTCATCAGCATATTATTACATTAGTTTAAAACCATTGATTGAGACATCGCGATGTATAATAAAAATGTGAGCCTGATTTAAATGCCGCTGGAAATATTAATAAGCAATAAATAAAAAAAGGAAGCGGAACTCTGACTGAATACGACGTCAAAGTTATTAATTGAAACGGACTTCGATTTCCACCTCGCGCTTCTTCAAAAGAAAATAAACTAACGCCCTCACAAACGATACAAATTTATGATTTTGAAACACATTCAAATGCAAATGCAACAGTCGGACAAGGGTTAATTGATGTTAATAATAAATAATAAAAGAAACACGTACCTACCATTATAGACGTGGCAACAAATGAAAAAGTAATTTACCGCGTGCGATAGTGAGATCAGCGGAGAACCAATTCTATTTGATTGGTTACATGGGTATTATAAATTGATGCGAACGACAGATGAAATGAGTTTTAGTAATCGAACCGCGACACTTCGGCGATTTAAAGCGTTATTAGTGGACGAATATTCGACTTTTAATGGCGATTTTATGAAAATGTGACAGGCGAAATACGAGATTTATGTCTTAATAAAGATTCTCATTAAATATTTAAGGCTTATGACTTCGCTGAGTTGACTACAAATTAACCTCGAAAAAGAGACTGTTTAAATGTGATATATTTTTTATTCTTGAAATTTTAAGTTAGAATACGATTTTGATATTTATATTAAACTGTTTGATGGCAGCAAACTTGAAAATATAAATGTTAAAATTTGCTGCTTTTAAAATTTAGAAGTATCAAATATTGAGCAAATTAATTACTGTTACACATTTTGCTATTCACATATTTATTATGCAATATTGGTTATTAAAATTCCACCGATTTACACATATAATATATAAAATACCACTGATTTATTTATAACACTTAAATTTAATCAATTATTTCGTTATTTGGATACAATCAGGCATAATTAGTGCTGGTTTATGGAATTAATTACGCAGTAATGTAGCATTAATTTCATAAAAGCCACTTTACTGTGTGACCTTTGCCTTTGTCTAAATTCATCAACAAAAAAAAACTTCCCAGAATTTGCAAGAATTTAGAATTTAGAACGTCCAAAAAGATAACGAGACGTTAACGCGACATTCAGACTAAATTTCACAGGTCGCATGTTTTGAAATAACTATGAGGTACATAATACAATTTTCTACATCAGTACGCCCTGGTAAAGTCTTATGACCGAGGAGAGTTGGAGCAAACCCAGTCTCATTACCATATTATCCAAGCTATGAAACGGGACCGTACTTAGGAACTTGTACCATCAACATCAAGTAACGAACTGAACGAGTAAATATAAAGTTTTCAACAATATTCAATGTTGAAGACGCTTGTTTATTAGAGTAGTTTTAGGGTTTATAGTTTAACGTACAAATAATTCTGATTTAAGTAATATCAAAATTATTTTAGTAACTGTTTTAAGTGTTCGTAAATATTTTTATTCCTTTCTCTACGGTGTCAACAATTAAATATCAATATGTTTAATGATAGTTGACTAAATGGAGCATGAAAAAATATTTTTTGAATTCGTTTAATAGCTGCAGAATGTTAAAAATTGCACGTTGGTATAGAATCCTTCTTGTGCGTTTTTTTAATTTAAGTGTAATTTTTATAGCATATCGTTTTGTCGCTGAAGGTAGGATAAGTCGATTGTATTAAATAATATGCCTGACATACATACGATGCACATAAAACTACATTATAATCTAGTGTATAATGCTTGCGACATTTTTGGACATTATTTTATCATGAACTATGAAAATATTTGTATGTGTTGAATTTTTATTTTATTTATAAAAATATTTATATACATTTAGGTATCTTTATCGAAATGAAAATTCTAAAATGACAACAACTGATATTATTTAAATTTATATTTTCATATCATGGTAAGACTAGGCATAAGTTTTACATTCTTAAATTCTTACAACAGATAAATAAACTTTTATTTTAAAGTACCCATTATACTGTCATTTTTTGTAGATGGTATTATAGAAGATACAAAAGATCATGCTTACAATCCAGTTATGTTGCAATAACGTCATATCAGAGCTTGAAATCCTCATAAGTAGTATTTTATTAGTATTTACACGACCGATAAGAGCCATCATATCTCTAAGCTATTATTTGTTCTTCTTAATACCAAGAAATGACTAAAGAAAAATGTGAATCATATGTTAAACGCTCCTACTATAAAAGTTTTAGATGTATTTTTTGATAAGTTGTTAGCTACCTACACATGCAAATTTACTACCTGAATATTAAATGTATGGATCATTAAATATTCAGCTAAGGCGATCAGAGCTAATGCTACGAGACATTAATGTCCAGTCGTGTGTTTATTGCTGGTTACATTAATAACACTTAATCATTTAGAGGCATTAATAGGAGTACGACAGGGAGATCTATTAGGGCCATTTCATTTGCTGTTTCGTAATTGGTAATATGACTCTTTAAAATTATTCTTAAAATAAAACGCATTTAACAAGGTCTGTGTATAATTTGCCTCAATATCTTCTCACTGTTTATTCCGTGAAATTAAATTTATAGATAAATGTGTTGAGATTATGTTATTAATGAAGTCATAAAACCAGTGGGGTTGGACACGACCATACCAAATGTTTCTTAACCCCGACTATAAAGACAAGAGATCCATAATCCTATAACGACCGTAACATAAATAAGTTTCGGTTTCATTTTACAGTCACACTTGGCGACGTGTAAAATATTGTTATCGATAATAAAACTACAATAACTCGACGACGACTTTATACAGCGAATCGCATCACGTATTAAGAAATCCGAGAACACCATGTAAAGGAATCTCGCTGGAAAAAAAACAAGAAAGCCTTTATGAATAAATTATGGCAATGTAAAGTATGATAAATGATGTAAAGATTGTAATGGAACAGCTTGAGGTGTACAATTGACAGCACAAGTTGCAGCGCACGATATTTAATTCAAAGGAGATGAAGATGTTGGGTGTGTTAATTTAGAGAATGGCGTTAGTATCTGTATGGCTGGTTGTACAGACGCCGCACATCGAGCGCAGCGGGTGGTTTGAACGAGAACTAGTATCTTACAGGGTAATGTAATAATCTAAGTATCTCCCGGCCACGTTAACAAGCCACTTGGCAACCAAGAAGTGGAGCACGAAGGCTTTGTAAGCATGACTGTCAGATATCTCCGGCGCGACGCCGAGGTTTCTGCTTAGAATGGACATGTACGTCCACGTCTGATAACTCACGATTTCAACGATTAAGATGTTACGAATAATAATTAAAATTCTGACGTTTTGGGAGCGTAGGTCAATAGGTTGGCGGTTAGGGGTTATAATTAAGTGTTTATTGAAAGCGGCGCGGTTCACGCGGTTTTTATTTATTTTCTGTGTTCGGGAATTATAATCATACTGCACTTCATTTGAATAACCGATTTTGAGTATTTTTTATACAAAGTAATTATCTTATATTATTGAAGTTAATAACTTTCATTTTCTTTGAAGAGTTTTATGATTACAGCTTTTGTTAGGTTAGAAAGATATGATATGAACAGAATAAGTGAAACATTAATTTTCTTTATAGTGCTTAAAATGTAAATAATTAAAAATTACGTATTTTATTTTCGATAATTTATACATAATATAAATGTATATGCTTCATAAAAAACAGTTTTTAAAGATCAACTCAAACTTAATGTGAATGTAAAGTGTTTGTGAAGTTATGTCACTTATAGCAAAATTTACATAAACTTCAGCATTCTAACATCAACTCACAATGGTTTACAATTGCAAATGGCTGTGTTCTTAAATTACAACATCAAGAGCACACTTCCAAAATCAATCCAGGAACTCGCTGCATCTTAATGCATGGTAAAGTCAGTTCGGAACTTGTGCATATGCACGCCGTACTGTATATGCATGTGCATATGCAGTACGGCGCAGACTGAGATTAATCGAAATCGGATCCAAGTAGTTTGCTCCCCTAATGTTTGTTCCGACTTGCCGATTTGATTTACTAATACTTGCGCCAACTTGCTCTGTATTTGCATTTCTAGTGCCATTTTCATCTGATTCGAGATTGACAGCACGTTCATTTGAATACAAATCCATATTAAGTTTGCTTTAAACCAATTTCAAATTGAGATGTCTTGAAATCCTATTTATTTTATTCTAAGTGCTGCATACATTAGATACAAGTTTTACGATTGTATAATTTGCGTCAATTATGAGAATATAAATACGAAATGTGAGCAAAATAAAAATAATAAACCTTGGTATTTGCGACTAGACTAAAAAAAATACTTTAGCAACACTATCAGAAAATGTTATTTAAAATTTAAAACAGAGATGCAATATTCCTAAAACGTTTGAACTTCTACGACTATATAAATAAAAGATATGGAGGTGCCTCGAATTCTAAAGTGCTTGTTAGACCAATGTTCTTAGTTCAGTTGACTCTAAAGCCGCTTATCCACATACCGTCAATGTAACGTCGTAAGTAAAATCTGTTTTGTTCCCTACAAAAGATACTTAAGTCAATAAAATTCATGATGGCGTACTTTAAATCTTATTAGCATTCACACTAATCTAACACTGTAATATCTTGGCTTTCGCGCAAGACTAAGATATCTATTTAATATAGTGTTTTAGCGTACCAGTGTATTGAGTATTGTTGTACGCTTAGTAAATACTCGATATATGTCTTATCTATAAAATTCTTGTGTCACAATGTTTGTAATAAAACATTTCATAAATAATACATACATAATACAAAAATATAACGGACAAGTTCCTGCATTGTTGATCGTTATATTTATACATATCAAATGCTTTGTCCTGAATGACTGTCTGAGGGATCAACGCACAGCCTAAACCGCTAATCGTGGAAACCTGAAACTTGAAGGGTGTGTCCTTTGTATGACGTAGGTATCTGAAAGAAATTTTCCAAAATTCTAGCCCTAAGGGGGTGAAAAACGGGGGCCAAGTTTGTATAGGACAACATGATTCCTTTGTCCAATATGTATATGAAAGTTCTTTTTCAGTGTACTTTACGTGGTATTGCAACGCATGCCGGGTTCAGGTAGTCGGCAACAAACCCAGGCAAGTGCACATCAAGCCTAACATGAATCCCATTGTACAAGTACCTACACTCATTCACATTTTCTAGATGGGGCTAAAAAGTGCTCAGCGGAAGCAGTATCATAAGCTCAGTTATCTGCAGTTTTAATCATCGTAAAGTCTTGGTTGGCGCCTGACTTACGGGCTATTTGGCCACAGGTAAAAACGTTCAAACTTAAAACTAAATATAGTTAATAATATTATAATTATTTTACATTAATGTTTAAACTTACGTTTCATATTGTCATTTAAGTGTTTGTTTATATAATATCAGTTACTTTTATGGAACTTTATTTTAATATTAATGTTAAAAATAAAACAAGGTGCCTTCGTTGAATCGCCTTCGAATTTTAAGTATTTAATTATACGATTTTAAAGTATTAACAATTTATTCGTATTTTACAATATTACTCATTCAATCAGTTCCAGTTTTTCATTAAAAGATAATGAGAATCAGAACTACATATTTATAAATGGACTATTGAAAACTCGCTTCGAAAAATTCCTGTTGGTTCAATATGTGGATGTAAATGAAAAAACCTATAATGAAGGTAGACGAAAGATAGCATCTGATACTAAAACAATACATGCGTAAGTAATAAGGAACGCTTCTATACTAGCTTATGCTCTGACTTTATGTTTATTAATAATTTTCTCGCCTAATTCAAATTTTATATCAAAATATTAATGATTCAGTTTGTATTGAAGGTATTGTCTTAAAGAGATTGAGATTACACATAATGGTATTTACAAACATTTTAAGGAGGATTTTTTTGTTTTGTATTGAATAAAGTAAAAAAACTACTGAACCAATTATAGTGCTGCATAATCTGCAAGTAACATAAGCTATATTTTACTTTAAAAAAGGATCCTTCCGAAAGTTACAATAATGCGAATTAGCGAAAATTTGCCTAAGAAGACTGTTTTCGGTATTCGCTGCGAAACTATTGTAATTTATATGGCAGAACAAAGTAGGCCGGATCAGCTAGTTAATTATAAAAAACGAAAACATCTACAAGTGTTGACAAAAGTCGATTAAGTAAAATTAAAATGCACTGACACGAGTCAGTAACAATTTTATGATATTGAAGAAGATGATGTAGATTATGATAATGTTTGCGCAACGGAAGGTGACAAAAACTGTCGTCTTTATAAATGATGGCGGATGGGTGTTTTTGCTGCAAACCCGTCTGCAACTCAAAAGAATGCAGCGCTCGTGTGCAATTTTAAGCTTAGTCTTTAGAAAATGTGATCCAGATTTTTAATTTTTTCTGGTCACAGAAGACTTGCTTTTACAGGAATTTTAAGTCGATTCTATCGTGTTTATTATATATTGTACGTTGTATAATATTGCTAAGTCTGGATTTTGAACACTTCTCAATCTGTGTCCATGCAATAAAAGTTTTATTTAATATTAATATACTATCTTAATTTATTTTACTCTCTTTTATTTATCTTTTGTGTTTTTTAATTTCTCTTTAAGTTTTAGTTCATAATTATTTCTTTTCCTTTCTACATATAAGATATTTTATATGTACTATCTTATATTTGAGTCTTAGAAATAAGTTCCTTGATAGGGTAAGAGCCCAGGACCGCCACACCTTAGCCGTGTACTTTAACAAATTTGAGGTACTATTTTATATACCTTTACAAGCTATGAATAGGATCAGTGTTATAAAAAATTAAATTACCATAAAATACTGCGACCACCTTTTGAGAGATAGTTTTATCTCAAGGGATCTTTGGCCATACTTTAGAATACGCTACGAAAGCTCTGCTTGTAGACTGAAATATTACAGGTATTACCGGTATTTATGCTAAGGCGAGGATAGTTGTAAATAACTAAAGCCTAAGACAGCTATCGATGTAAAGTTGAAACCTATTCCTGGTTGGAGAATTGTAACACTTTATAGACATTCGTATCAGACGAGGTGTTCAGTATTTATGTAATTTATTGCGCGAATCAGATTATGTAGAACGAGTGAATACCCGCGACTTCGTCGGCATAAAGTATTTTGTCCCCTATTTTACACTTTTGAAGTAATTTTTAACAAGTACGAGAGTGCGTTAGCACTAAAAGTACCGTAGCATTATTTATAAAAAAAAACGGCAAAAAATTTACGTTTGTTGTATGGGTCTTAATTAAATATTTATTTTATTCTGATTTTATTTATTTTTTATCTTATAAGGGTAGCAAACGAACATGCAGTCCACCTGATGGTAAATGGTCACTGCCGCCCATAGATATCAGTAATCATCCAAGTACAATTAAATCATACCTAAGCTTGATCGCAGATGCGTTGCTACCCCTGAGGACTAATATGTTCGCCTTGTATATAAGTGTAGCCTGCAACCACGCCTCTCCAAACCGAAATACAATAATTGCTTCACGGAGGAGGGTGGCGGTGGTACCTACCCGGTCAAACTAAACGAGTTCTACCACCTAGCAAGTGTTATTTGTTGTTATGACAGCAACAGAAATACATTATCTGTGAAAATGTCAACTGTCTATATGTGATAATATGTTTTTTCATATAATAGTCAGTAAGTTAGTCATTCAGTTGAGACTTATTGAGATTATATATTTAAGAGATGCATTAATTTAATGAAATTGGAAGTAATCTAATTAGCATTATAAGCAATATAATTTCATGCATTCTTAATGAATATTTAATTGTTAATTATGTTATTTAGCAAATTAGAAGTCCTAAAACCAAAGGAGAATCGGGTTTGCCCACATATGATTTCCTCTTACTGTGCAATATAATATAAATAAGCTGTTAGTGAAATAGTTTTAGAATATTTAAAATGTCTATTAAGATTTACAATATAAGCTGAAACATAGATAAGGTTAGATAGAAGATAGGTTAGATGAAAATAATAACACACACACACACACACACACATCTTCGCGCCAAATCCCTTACGGGGTAGGCAGAGAGTATCGAGTGCCAAATGGCACGGTTTTGACATACTTGCCTAGCTTCTTCCACTTTCATAACTCTCCTCATACAAACGCGCCGATTTCGGAGACTCGAGATTTCGGATTTTGAGAATAATAATATTATAAAAAATGTAATATTTCACTATGCTTCCCAGGCAGACTAAATTATGCATGTTTGCCCAAAATGTGAACAATACTTGTAAACAAAAACGTAATTAGTTTTATGAAAAACTTGATAGTATTTAAAAATTAACACCAAGCGTTTAAGATTTATTGAAATTTTGTTAAAGTTTTGCTACGTCATAATGATGGCAATTACGGCGTAACTTGAGTAATTTGGCGGAAAAAAATTGTTAATTACTCGGTTCTTACCTCTTGCGTAATTATAATTAATTTGCGCGGGAAAAACAACTCGTTAGTTTTAAAAGTTGCAGGTGGCACATTCGAGATTCTGCAGGAATTTGTTTTCGACGGTATATCGTCTTAGTCTACTTATGTTAATGCGACTGTTCAAATAAAACCCGTAAACTTGTTGCTCGGTCAAAAGTCAGCAATATTCTTAGACATATGTAAAACTGCCACAAACGTACGCGAACAAAAAATTTCAATATTATCATTCTAGTATCAATTGTATTGTTCTTAGATCTGTATATCACGGTATATACTGAATGTTAATGGGCGATTAAAATATTACATACTGTTTTTATCGATGAAAAAATATAAAAGTAATTTATTGTTACTTATTATTAATAGCTTTGTATTATCTTTGAAACAATGAAAACTGCCGGTCCAAAAGTTAAACCTTGACAAATTCCAATAACAATTATCTTTGTGCAAATTGTTCGACGTCCGCTCGAAACAATCGCGACAAGCAAACGATTGTAATTATCGCTTCTTGTATCATTGTCCTCCACTTTAATATGTTAATCAGCATTTTTGACAGGCAACAGTTGGTGTTTTTGTCATTAAGCTTTTGCCGACGCATTTCAGAGTGCGTCGACATCGGATTATTTCGATTGTATCGGTTTTTACTGAAAATTTCCCTTATTTCCGCGTACCCAATAATTGGATACGCCGAATATTATTTACCTGTTATATTTAATTACAATATACGTATGACCTGTTTTTTAATATAAGGATAGTATAAAATTAAGCATAAAGAAACTGCTGTATTAATAATTTATCGAATTGAATGTATGCCTGGCACAGAAATGGTTCCGTATTAACTATGAAAATCAACTCCCTAATTCAATTCAAGGGTTAAAGATGGACTGATGGACGGACGAACAGCGGTGCTTTAGTAATAGTTTTGTCAGATGGAAGAAATCGTGTAGTTCGACCGGAGAGGTATCATAGCCACCCTCATAATCCTCCGTCGCGTCGCGTGTTTCCGGGTATACTTACGCACGAGAAAACATCTAAGTCCTCAGGGGTAGCAACGCATCTGTGATCAAACTTAATTAAGTATTATATTTGGCTTGTGATGATTACTGATGTTCTTTGGGGACAGTGACCACTGACTATCAGGTGGACTGAATGCTCGTTTGCTACCTTTATACGTTAAAAAAGTTTCTAATTACACCCTTTTGATAACGATAACCTAAAAATGTTTTAGCTTTACCGTCCACAATTTTTACAACCAAACTACCAATGGCTACTCCATAATAAATGTACCTATTTGCTAATTGCTCTTATTGGTGTAGATACATTTTATTGTTTTTACCTTTCAACGATTCCCTTAAAAGGAACTTATAAAAGATTAATTATCAGCGCTTTAACATTTAACATTTATTTATGAACAATAATTTGCGGAGAACATTAATCTTGTGAGCAAACGGCCAATAAGAAGATACTTATCACGAATCATCGAGAAATCCGATTAACATAACAATATAGTTAATTGCATCCAAATCCGGTTGTTAATCGAATATTCATACGAGATTGCTTTCATTCTACCCATACTCTTTAATACTTTCAAATCATTTATATGGTAGGTGATGAAATGAAATGAAAAAATGAAAACTCTTTATTGGTTTTCAACAATACCTTCTTGTTCAAGGTTCAAGAGTTACGCAATTATGCTTTGTAACATTATAATGAATATGAACTGCATAAAGATGGCATGGATGGGATGTACATGCATCCCAAAAAGCAAAAAAATAATAGCAATGACACGTATAATATTTTCTTATTCTGTTCCCTTACTTAATTAAGTATTTTTTATCTATATAAAAGCATATAAAAACGTTCAAACTGAACGCTTTCATGGGATAAAAGCTATATTGAATGATTAAATTTTGTACGTGCTTACTTAATTTACTTTCTCTGTAATTATTATCATTGAAATAATAATGATGTACTGTTTTATATTAAATCACAATTGCTTTATTCTTATAATAATAATAAGCAACAATAACATCTACTAAATATGAATAATAATTTTTCAGTTGTTTCATAATATCCTCTACAGTTTTGTTTAAAAACTATTACCTAAGCCGATTTGGATGGAAATTTTGGGAAATATATGAATCTTGAAAAAAATCACTTCCATTAATAATGATTTACATGGCTACTGGTTGGATAGCATAGGTAAAACATCTTTTCAAGATCCTAAAATGAAGTAGAAGCACTAATGACCGACACATTAGTACCTCGTTACTCGTTTTGCTGCGTTCACAATTTTTCTGTTTTTAAATGTTGGCGAGCAGAAAATTCTAAATTAATTCTACCGCTTTCTGAATAATCTTCATATAACATCCTTAGTTCAGAAATAAAAATACTTTTAATTTGCAGTGTATTGCTATTTTTTTTCAAATTTTAGGTTTAATACACACTGGACAGCAAATAAACCGGGCCACCCGCTACCTTGGAACTCTCATACGATTTTCTCATAAAATATGAAACGTA
>DWNR01000191.1:0-23694 GCA_018250455.1 Polygonus leo | reverse complement strand
ATTAAACTTGTTCAGATTTTATTTTATTTTTATTATTCCTTAAGTGTCCGATACTCGGGGACTTCCCCCTACATAATGTTTTCGGCAAACGAATATTCTTTACCTACTACAAACTAAGTGTATCCCACAGCTTGATTAATTACTTACCTAAACGATAATAAATCAGCGGTGTAAATTAAGAATAATAAATGAACTGAGTAATCGAGTAAGTACAGTCGCGGTATCGTCCGATTTGAACGCGCTTTTACGTGAACTGTCTCATCGTCGATATGCGTAAGCTGCGTGGTCAGTCATGTGCGGGCGAAGATCGTATCTCCGGAGATATCCCCGTCGAGATCGACGTCATCCATCTCATTTTATTGCATTGATATCTTAAACTAATACAAAATAAACGCTAACAGTCGGTATGATTATGATATCTTAGTTCAGTTGTAAGAACATTTGCCGAAAATGGGTGATGTTTAGTTGTATTTTTATGAATGTTAATGTCTTGTTATGCTGTTTGGTACACTCGCGCACTGGGAACAAACACTAGCACTAGACCTCGGGGAATCACAAGCAGCAGCGGCCGTCACGGTGGGCGAGCCAGGAGGTGCATTGCGCGACCTCCGCCAATTCCTCCACGCGTAATGGTGCACCTCGTACTTGGAAATTTTGTCTCACACTTCAGGTATTCAATCTGTTTTCCAATCTCAAACAACTGTGTTCACTATGTCTTCTTTCTCCAACTGTATGATGACATTAATTATAAGATTGATCCCTTCAGCTTCAGGCCATTGGATGATAGTCACACTGCTGCGATTGTGGTGACTAAAGTCTTCCGATTTCATTATGCAGCCTAGATCCAAGACGATTGCACCAGGTCGATAACGCTTCATATTCGAATCCTGACGCCCGCAGCTCAACCGTAATAAGTATTCATACCAGCAAAAGTATAGGTACTTAACTATTCTATGTTTATAACTCTTAAAATAACTGTGTAAGTCATGTAACTAAGTGTTTTGGCCTAAATTACGCGACATCTTTTGTCAGACATGTTTTTTTTTTCATTGTGAGTAATTAAACAATTTTGGCACAATTGTAATTTAATATTTTTTTCTTCTCTGTTCAGAATTCTGCAATAAGCATAATGTTTCGCAATAAAATAATGCATGTTTATTTTTACATTTGCATTTTGTAGGAAAGATATATATGGTAGTGTAGAGTATTACAAATATGTAAAAAGCACATAGTGTGTTTGTTTGCAATTAATAATTACTGTACGACGTAATATTAATATTATCACGTATCTTTGAGTCACGTTTTAATGGTGCGTGCAGTAGGGATTTTACATTGTAATCGCTTTGAGTTTCGGCGTAAAATTTCTGGGTCAGTAAAAAAATATTTAAGAACGCTGATTCATAACCCGCGTTTTCACCATTATGTTCGCTAACAATTTCCCAGAGCAAAGAGTTGATAATTGAACACCAGGATACTAAAGTTCTGAGTGCGTATTCTAATTTCTATTGTTTTTAAGTAAATCTTTTGGTGAAATGGTCTGTCAGAATGCCTGAAATGTGAAGTGTTAGCTTCTGTCAGACCGCGCGACGCGCGCGCTGCGCTCTTTTCATCGAACCCGATAGTCGTTTGTTAAAAACATATGACAGCGCAGAAAGACGCTACTGGATTATGGAATCTTTCTTTTTTTCACTATAATGTTAGCTTTCATCAGGTCATTCATGCTCGAGACGTTGAAACGTATGGCTTAGTTTTTCTCGTGGTAACTGTCTGTGAGCAAAATATCTACTTGTATTGAATTTATTACGTGTACCTACAACAGTACAGGAGAATATAAATGTGTATTTGAGTTTATTATGCGTGTAAGTACAACTTCGATTATATTTTTATAAAATATAACTTCATGAATACATGTAATGTGAAATAAAACCTAAGTTTAAGGATTTACCGATTGTCTATTGATAATAAAATGTAAGTTTACTTGGCTTTTTAATTGTATAATTTTGCATCCTGAATTGGAAGACAACAGAAGCTAGCTTCAGATATTCTGCTAGTTCCTTGCGACTTGCTGCCATAGTTGGACGAGGGCGTGAATTTCAGCGTTGCGGGTAATACTGGTGTTGATAGCTTTCTGGATCCAATCTATGGATGATAAAATTCACCTAAATGAGACTCCTATGACTAAACCCTCACATTTTAATATTCGTTGGATTGGAACTCCTGCCAATAAACTTCGAAGCTGTCAAGCCGGCTTTTAATATAGGTACTCTGCAGTTTTAGGTTTCGCTCCATATTTTTTTAAGTTAGTCCAGAGCTGCTGTATTGCGTCTTTTATTTGCAGTTGGGTTGCATATTGTATAAGTATATGAAAATAAAAAGCCTACTGGAATCTTCAGGCAGTTTTAAATATTTGAGTGATTCACCGACTCTACCCTGAACAGATCGAGGATGATGACGATGGTGGAGCGGGACACGTGATCCACAGGTGCAAATTAAGAGATTGTCACTTAAAACTTATAACTCCAGGTACAACACACGCGCACGGTCCCGCTTTCATATAGCTCGAATGACCATTAGATGTGGGAATACTTTAATTAACTTCATAACTAAATAATAAAACTGAAAGTGTGGTTTATAAATAATGAATGATAGATTTATTGAGTAATAGAATGAGTACACTGGCGGTAATGTCCGATGTTAACGCGCATTTACGTTAACTTAGTGTCGCGATTCGCGTAAACTGCATGGTCAGCGATGTACGGTCGAAGATTGGACAGCAACGTTCATAATATTCACTACAATTAACAACAAATTAGTATAGTTTCGAACGCAAACCACATATTATTGCAGGCTTATACAAAGATTGTTATCAGAGTTGAGCCTTAGTTACCTAATTATTCAAATCACCAATTACAGATAAATGGTATATGTTCTACTATATCGTTGTCGCACTGCAGCATTTTCGAAAATTTGTAGCACGTTTCAAATTTCTGATTTTTATGCAAAAGATCATATGGCGCGCTCTTCGACGTTGATAGACAGATTTTATCTCGACATTTCCATAACAAATATTACTGTTTGTAAAATATTAATTGTAAAATCAGAATAAAGGTACACTAAAAAATACCTACGTATTTTTATTTTTGGAATTAATAGATCTTATTGTAAATTTATTGCGCTCGGTGAATATGAGACGCATATTTCCTATATATTTTTGTATATACTACATAAGTTAACTACACTCTGTTTGCACTTAGTTTTTATAGCATATCAATGGATGATATCATTAATGTTATAACTTTACATCAATTATACAAACTTAGATTTTAACGAAATGTAAGCGCAAGACAACCAACCAACATAATCTTTGTATAACCAACATAAATTAAACGAATCACAAACAAGGCACACCGCTTGCGTGATGAGGGACCTTTAAATATTTCCCTTTAAACTTGTGCTTTTATTACGCAAGTGAAAACGTACTAATAAACAACTCGGGAAATTTCCAGACTGCAAATAGCTCGTAGCTGTTACAGTAAATTTAAGGTTTATTGATTTCCTATTCATAGGACATTTAACTAACGACTCGTATGTGGAAATTGATTAGGTAGGTAGTATAAGATGTTTATATTACTTTGCGGTAAATAGCGTACATGTATTTTAGATCTGCTAAAAATGTAGGTATTAATGTACAATTAACAAATACACACAATTATAGGGATAGTTGCCAGGTACTCGTGTAGATAAAACGGACCGTTGCCACCGCCACCCTCATAATGCTCCGTAAAGCAGTTCTTGCGCTTCGATTTTGTTCAGGTGCCTGGCTGCCAGTTGTATATACTTACATACGAGTCAAACAGCTTAGTCCTTAGGGGTAGCAGCACATCTGTGGTCAACCTCAAGTACTTCGGAATTCGGAAGTACTTGGGTCTTATTATAAATGTCCAGTGGCCAGTGGCAGACAGTGGCGGCAGTGACGATTTATCTTCAACTGGACAGCATGCTCGCATGTTACCTTTATAAAATAAAAAAATAGGGTGAATCAGTAAAACGATGCCGGACAACCTTAGTGAAGCATGAGCTTCTACCTCAGTACTGACCCTTTTGACGCCATTGTACAGCGCGACATACGAGTATAATATGAGAAATAAACTTCCTCCTACGGTATTCTGAGAAAGATGTGATATAAACTTCTTTAAAGCTATGTATTAGCTATCTAAGTATTGCAAATATCCATAGAAATCGGGTTCTGGTCCAACTTATCACTCAATTTTCCACATCATACACTCAACGTTCCCATCATAATCTTGTGACACATAATTAAGTGTACTATTATTCACACAACAATTGTTTATTTTTTTTATAGATTGTAAAGGTGTGTTTACTGTTATTGGGAGTATTTTAATAATATAAAGATGTCAGTAGTAATAGTTAGTAGGTGTTCATAAATGTTGTTCTGTTGGAGGTTGATCTCATATTGATATCGTTCCTATATAGCAACCAAATTTAAATATCTATAGGAAATTTAATTTACGAAATTGTATATAAGTACAATAAGTATCGATTGACGAAGCCTAGGAGTCTAACAATACGCAAGAGAAATCGGATATTGTAATAAAATCATAATTTATCACACACTAGCCTACTATAAGACCATTATTGCAGTCATTCGCCTTATTGCGTGCTTCAATTTAAGTATCCACACATTTAGTACCATTACATTCCAAAGCCTGCATATTTCTGTTTATATGAGTTATAAACCTGTATTTATAACTCACATAAACAGAAATATGCAGTTTATAAAGTTACCCACTTCTAAACGCTACAACATTCACATTAACCTAAAATTAACATCATACACCATACTTCTATACTATACTAAACGTACATTTTATAGGTAGGTACGTTATATTTAAAAGTATCCTAAGTTAAATTCTAATTATTTTAATGTAGTAGAGAGAATATCAGCCTGTAGGTACACTTCATTGCGCAAATAGAACAACATTAAATTAAATATTATTTTCCCAGTTTAAACTATAGATACAGACAAAAAAATTATTAATTTTCATAGAGTAATAATAAAATAAAATGAAATAGGTAATTAATGAGACGCAATAATAAGCTATTGTGTACTAACTACATGATAGTTCAATGAATGCAATATTAGATTATTACGATGTGATAAAATTTTAATAAAAAACTCAAAGTTTTCGTGTGAAGATAGTATACTAGCATGCAGTCCGGTTGAATATAAGTTGTCATTTCCTCCTATCTCCATTAATTATCAACCCCAATTGAATTGTGCCTGAGGTTAACTTTATATGCGTTGCGATCCCTAACAAGCTAAGATGTTTGTCTCGTATGTAAGCCAACTATGGCCGGCAACCACATTTCTCCAAACCGAAACACTGGAATCGCTTCACGGAGAATTATGAGAATGCCGGTTCTCGAACCGCCGGTGTCCGAGTACCTACTACCACTCTACAAACGAACAAATACAAAAGAGCACGTATAAATTGAAATTATAATCTATATATACAAAACTGATCCCTATTTTCCTTAGTCATGGCATCAAGCGTGAACGGCTGGACGATTTCGCTAATTCCTTTTTTGTCGTGTTTGTTATTGCCAGGACATGGTTCGTATTAAAGAAAAACTTAAGAAAGTTGCATGGAAAATGGGAAAGTTCAAGAAAACGTTAAGTTTTCTTGAACTTTCCAATTTTCCATGCATATCATATTATTATCATATTACGTTTCCCATTGTAATCATAGCAACATAACTTTTTTATTGAAAATATTTATAGTTAAGACAGGGCAACGCTTGTCGGGTTAGCTAGTTTATTAATAAACAAAACCACAGGAAAAGAAGTCGTTAGTAGAAATTGACATTTTTATAAGAAACGTGGGTAAAATATAAATACGATGTCACAAAATATGATAAATTGGCTTCCTTCTGGCTGACAAATTAACTTCACAAACTTCGAATCATTCCATCCTATATTTTCTCCATGTAATATGGAAATAGATGTTGGGAATCAAGTTTGGTGAAGTTTAAAACAAATTTCCGTTTTCAGCACGCATTTTTAATATTATATCTTTAATATAGAGTGATAGGTACCTGCGAAAGACAATAGAGCTGATCCTAAAATTTTTCTTTGTGGATCCTCATGATATCATAGGTCGGATATGTTTATTCAGCTGCATGAAATATTTTTATTACATTACACGTTTAAGGTTATGCACCGGAGAAGATGCAAGGCCGATGCAAGGCACCAGACAAAGCGGAGAGCAACGAAATAATGCTGGGCCAAGTGTGAGTCGGGTTCACACGCGAAGGGCTCCTTACCTCACTAATGGCGTTATTTGAAGATATATTTTAGAATAAATAAAAACGGACCACCGAAATGTTTGCAGGCGCAACTTCTAAACGACTGCACTAAATTAGATAAATCTTTCTTTTATTTATTTTTAGAAAAAAAAGACATTAAAAAAATAATAACAAATATTTAAAAAAAAATGTTTTTTTTTCCTGGTTTAGATCGCGGGACGAAGTCCGCACGGGCAGCTTGTTTTAAAATATTTTTCAAGTACTGTAGTATTGCATCCGAAAACACGACAAAAATATCGATATCTTGTATGTGAGGCCATCATTTACTTAGGGACTTGCACTGAAAACAAAAATTGACGGTAAATCTTGTTGACGGTGAGCGAAATCTTTATATAGAGTCCATTTAGATACCTAGGACAACCAATTGTATTCCTTCGTTGGTCATTCTAATGTAGCGTAGTGGAGTTGTAGCACTACTACTAGCCTAAGTTATTAAGACTTTCTTTAAATGTCTCATTTGCCGTATGAGCAAGAGAATAAAATAGACGAAAAGGGCAATTTATTTTTACAGCTCTAACTCCGATTGATGATGTTTGTGTAGTTTGGAATTATAATTATATATGATGTTCAATTACCCTACTAATATTTTTTATTGTAATTTTTTGTATCAATAGCGCGTGAGGTGTTTAACCAAAACAATGTATTCCGAATGTGCGGAATGCCGAACAGAATATAATGTTGCAGAATTGTGGTCGGACGCAATTACAATTTAATCGTTTATATAAATTCACGATGTTCTGGTATCTACCGTGATGTGTATTTGTATTTGTAACGAAAAATATTTTTCAAATATTATCTGTAATAACAAGTATTCCCATTTTTTATTTATTAAATTGAAATAAGCCAAACAGAGAATATTATGCTAAATAGGAAATTTATTGAAAAATTTCAGCGCTCAAAGAGCACAATACTTTAATGTTTAAAAAAACCTCTTGTCTCCAGACTGACCACGCTTTTTATTACCTATCTCAGATTTTATTGATGTTCGAAGCCTGCTTATTCATATACAATATTAATCAGAGTAAAATTCGCGCATAACGAAATAACAATTTCCAGGAGAAAATATTTTGATTTTTAATTTACGTGATTGACGGATACAGTGCGCGCTGGGGCCGTGTGCGTAACTACTGTAGCATTAATGAATTATTTTTCTTAACCAATCAGCTTTTTTGCTGGAAAATGGCGGGAAACACTGTGCTGTCTCGTTCAAAGACCCATTATTTCGTGTTAATTTCATCTAGTTCTGTCTTACGAAAATCAAATTTTTGGCAAAATAAGCAAATGTCCCGTTTGTCCTAACAAACTGAAAAAAAATATAAAACATAAAATAAAATAATTAGTAAAATTCGTAGTCATACATTATCTCCCTAGACTTCAGCAACAAATTGTGCATCAATCAAAAAAAAGTTATCATTTTAGAATATTTTTGAGGTGATTTTATTTTATTTTCCACTCGTGATGCTTTTTCCGAATTTTAACTTTAATTTTAGTATGTTATTTTAACGCATGTTAAAACCCAATTTTGAGTCAATTTCCAAATTCCAAACCAAGATAAAATTCATTTAGTAAATACTTACACACAAATAAATAATTCCTAATTTATACGAAAACCTAGGAAATCACAAAAAAATCACGGAGATATCTTATTACAATCAAAATGTTACATTCATAATGTATTTCGATTCTGTACTGAATAATGTACTGAAAGTACATTATTTAAGTATTTAAGTAAGTACTGAATAGGAGGTCCTGTGCATATCCTGAAATTTATATCCCATATATGCCTTTCTTGGTTAATTCGGTAATGTTGTCATTTATATTTATATATTTTTTTCTACATACATACACATCTGTATAGTCGTATGTAACACTCAGTCTACGGGACTACTACTTGTATCTAGTGCTTTTCTTTTTATTAATGTCAATATGCAACACCACATAACCAATATTACATGGAAGATACGTTATAAACTTAATATAGTTACTTAAATTTAGACGGACTTCATTTCTTAAGTATATGCTTATGGTAAATGTTGAATTATATTCATTCATGTGACTAGAATGAGGAAGAACCAAAGGTATGAATAACATATTTGTAGTAAAATTTTACTTAATTATCTCTTAAGCTGACACAAAAAAATAAAGAAGTAGTTACTATTAATAGCTTGTAAGTGTAAGATTCTCTAGAAAAAAGACTCTAGTGGGTGTGCCATAATCAGATTGCGGCACTCGTAGAGCTTCGCCGTAGACTACGGCCGCTCCCACCAATAAGCTGATAGTGATAAAGCATCATTTATGTATGGACGTGTATCTATCAATAGGATACCGTCAACCTTTAGTACGATTCTGTTTATTTTCGTACCTTTCGATTCTAACACCCTCACCTATACTTATGGTAATCGAGGATTACACTAGAATTCGCATGAATACTCGACGATAAGCGGAAGACCGCGGCCTAATAATAAAGGAGCTCACCTTACTATTTCATTTTGCTCAATGGTAGCGCCGCATGCCACCGGCGGGAGTCGACACAAAGGGTTTACTTTTCACATATCGGCCCTCGCCGGCGACTCGTTTACGTGATAACGGCGAGCACGCAACCGGCAGAGGGTACGTCGGGTTCGCGTCGGCCGAGGCGGGAGGTCGCGCGCGTGTTGTCGTCGCGAGGGAGGTCCTCACGGAGCGAGTGGAGTGCGAGTGAGCGCTCGGGCGGGTGGCGCAGCGCGACTGCGCGCTCCTGCTCCGCTCCGCTCCGGCGCTCGATACGCTGGCCATGAAAATTTCAGCCGAGCCGCTGTCAACCGGTGGCGGCACGCAGCGCCCGCCACCGCTACTCTTCCGGAATTCATCTCGTCTGCATGCAAACTTGCATTATTATCGTTTCATACCTAAACTACTTCAGAATGCATTGGAATATAGTCTGTACTTAATTCTGCAACATCTGTTAGGATAAATTTCCTATTATGTAGAATATTAAATCATTCAAAATAGACGGTTTTCCCATTAAAAAACGCGCCTAGCGAGGCCCACTTCAGAAGTCTACCTTAAATAAATTCCATATGGGAACTGAGGTCTTTCAAAGGAATTTTGTCCAAACGAATATCTTTGATTCATAGCACGACTAACTTATCATTAAAAACAGATCAATTAGATAGCAATCAGTAAAGCTCCGTCAGATACCTTCGGTCGATTCAGGTTTCTGGTTTGATCACTATACCTATAAGGTATAAAATGATAAATGTGAAACAAAGCTAGTAATGTCGTTTTAATAGATGACTTACGCAGACTTACGCAGTACGTGAGGCAATTTGAAAACATGTGTTTTAACCTAACTATTGTAATAAAACTATTGTAAATTGTCTGCTGTATTTTTAATGTACCTATTCATCCTAGTGCGGGTTATAAAGATATGCCTTGTTGTGGGGTAAGTTATAAAACGATTAAAACTAATGTTTATAAGTATTCATTATAGTTTATTACTCAAATATATATATAACATATACAAGGGAACACTGGTGGAATCCTACAAAATTACACAGTTACAAGAAATATTTACTCGCAAAAGATTTATATTACCAGTCAAGTGAGAGTATTAGAGCTATATGAGATTTCAGTAATTTATTAATGAAATACAGTGAAAAAACATATTTTTAAATAAATCAGTTCTTTGTTATTGATTAGAGCACAAGTCAGATAAAGTTTACACCTTAGCGAAATAAAAAAATCCAAATTGCTACAAAAGCAGTATGACATAGGTAATCTACAATATGTTCACATGTACACATAAAACAAATAAATATACAAAGCATATAAATATATTATGGAATGTACATATTATTATTATCGTGCATGCACAATACCGCCAACAAAGATGCTTAAAAAGTTCAATTTTAGGAATCCGTAAATCATCCGTAGGTATGACATTTTTTCTCCTCTTTTACTATCACAATTTCAAACATTTCATTTTAGAAATCTTTACCCAACTTTTAGAACTTTTACCCAAATTCGGTTTGTGAATAAAATTTTAAAGCTCCTAATATCATACAAAAGGGTTACAGCACCTTGCTATTGGACATAATTATTTGCCTTTGGCTCAGTATTTAGACATTACGCTTAATTAGTTTAAAGAGATTCATCTTTATTCACACTTCACTATATACACATATCGAGTTCACTTCCGCAACCACGTAAACGTTCACAACGGTGAAGATCGGATCAGGACAGGTATTAACAGCATTATTTACACTATAAACATCAATCGCTCAATTTGCCGCAACAATAAGTACCGAGTGGGGACCGCACGTAAGTTTATATAACACACTTATACAAGGAGGTATGTGAACGTTCAGTCTTGGAGCTACTGCGCCGAGGTACAGGCGGCGGCGAAGCAGGACGCACCGTAGAGGTGCTCGGGCAGGGATCAGGCGCGCTTGCTGCGCGGCTTGCCGTTGAGCGCGGGCTCGGGCGCGGCGCGGCGCGGCCGCAGGATGAAGTTCAGGTTGTACGCCGTGTTCACCGCGTAGTACACGTTCGCGTTCGCCGGCAGCAACATCTCTGTACAACGAATCACGTAAATACTTATTTAACTGAATTACGATGCAATTATGCAGTACGGGTATTGATTAATTTTATTTCTTTAGATATTGTAGGAATTTTTTAAACATATGAAATTTCCCGGGATTACTTTTTCGGTAGATACATTTTAATATCTACTCTCTGTGTTAATAACATTATTTTTACTTCTGTATGACCTCTGTCATAACATATAATATACGAAGGTGATGTATCCCTTGCACTTTCATTGTATCATAGAAAGAAAAAATATACAAATTTTATTTACATGAATTTATAACAATTTTTTGACAAAATGTTTGTAAAGCCTAATAATAGTACATAGACAGACAAACCCTCTAACGGTAAGACATGATCAATAATCAACTTGAACTGAAGAAAAAAATATTTATTGATGTAAAATTTTGATCCCAAATCACAAGAAAACATACGTACCTCGCTCAGGTAAAACTTGTGCTAAAGTGTATCCATCCGGATCACAATCGAGGTTGAGCTTAAGCATGGCGTTGCGGATGACCTGCGGCGTACGCTCGTTGTTGCTCAACATTATGGATTTGTATAGCACCACGCCCTCAGTTTCCACGCAATCCGATTCATATGTCACTCGAATTATGTAGAAATCGGGCCCGCTACGAGAGTTCGCGTGCGCCGGACTAGCGCCTCCAGCTTTCCCGTTGGGCTTCTGACCGCTATTTGCACTCGAGAGCGATACGTCTAAAGATGGCAGTGAAGAAGATGAGGAACCGTGAGATAATCTAGTAGGTGAAGATCGCCGCTCCAAGCTATCTCGTTTCCAAGCGTTCCCAGCACCGTCAGTCTCGCAATAAAACTGCGAGCTGTTGCTGGAGCTCGTGCTAGCGATTGAGTCATTTTTTCTGTGCCCATGAGTATTATTATCGTTCATTTTTTTCGGTCGTCTCTCCTTAGGCGGATTGGTCTGCGGTTCTATTTGACACGAGAGCTGATACGCTTCTCTATCATCCAGTACTATTACTGAATCGAACCATCGGTCGAACATCGGGTCGGAGGGTAAATGATAAGCATTGGCGGCACCTTGTAACAATTTGATCTGAGCTAGCACCTCGAATTCCTTTCGCCGCTTATCGAAATTAATCAAGCCATCGGCCACCGTATCCGGTATTGCAGTATCGATCATAGTCAAATCTGTCAGGAACGTGCCGAGGTACGGAATTGTTCCGTGACTGACGCCCGGGGATCCTCGCTCGTGAAGAAGCTTCTGAAGCTGTCTATCATTTTCCCCGACGGTATCTGCAAACTTTGCCGTTCCTTCCCTCATCAAGAGTTCCCGTTGCGCCCAGCGATTGTTGTCCTCACTAAAAATACGCGCGAGCTCCTCGAACAGTTCCGCTTTCTCCTTAGTTAGAAGCGCCCAGGTCTTCCGTAACCTGTACACGGGGTTGCTCTGCAAGCCGGATATGATCGCTTTCAACGAGGAGAAGTTCTTTAGCACCCTCAACTCGCGAGCGATGTCGAGCCAGGCGGCGAGTATGTCAGATCGTTCCAGGGGTCGAAGATTCGGCTCGACTAGCACGGTGGAGATGACTCTAAAGGAGACCGCATTGAACTGATTGACCGTAGCGAGGACAGTGGCGGCGTCGTGCGAGCGGTCCTTGTCGCGCCTGGACCAGACGGCGCCCAGGCACTGGTGGGGCACGAGCTTCTTGAACAACTCCATGTCCATGCGCGTGAGCTGCTCGGCGAAGTGTCGGTGCGGCACGTGCGGCAGGCGGTACGTGCTGGTGTGGTGCGCGGGCAGCCGCATGCCGGGCGCGAGGCACACGCCGCCGCCGCCGCCGCCCCCGTTGTGTTCCGCGCTGAATATTGCTAGCTTCTGTAATACCTGTGGATATACGGTAATGGTACAGTAATCGGATCCGAATAAACAAATATGAATAGGCTAATCGGGCCCACAAACAAAGGTCCGTAGCAACAGATGGCGTTGTAACCAGTTGGAATGTAGCATTTACTATACTTAGTTCCTTGATTAACGAATAGATGGCTCTGTTTGAAAGTGAATTCTAGGAAATACTTTTTAAAAGTATCTTTAATCTTTTTTTTATTTATTTTCGTTATACCTATAATAATAAATTTACATTTTGTAAAGATTTAAAGTTTCTTTCTATAATATTTCAAAAGGTAAGCTGAAGAAACTTCTAACAGTCTCATATACGAATCTGAGCTATGTGGCACTGTCCTTAAATGGGTACATCGTCGCCCAACTTTTGTTTTACGATAAATTTAATGGGGAATGTTTACGTATATAATAATTACGTACATAATATGTTGACATAAAAAGAATTTTATTCTTTACAGTACTTATAATAAACACGGTCGCAAAAAATAATATAAAAAATGTGAAATATTCATATTTAAAAGTTCGTCGACCGTTAATATAACCAGTTTATTCATTTAACTTACAAATGAGGTTATTACCCTTCCAAATGATTTGTAAAGTTGGTAAAATATTAATATTATGTATTTTACTTCTCTTAAAGATATAAACGATTGTAATAAATTACCGTCACACAAAGACAATGCTCCTCCTAACGGTAAGTTAAGATTTATTTTTTCTGTTTATAATATTCGACATTTTGCCTTCGTATAATATTCAAGTACCTTGATTTTACATCACCTTGATCATTTTTAAGTAATAAGACATCTTGATAGAAGCTCGGAATCTAGCTCGACTTTTATTGATAATTTGTATTTTTAGCATTAGAGCATTGCATTTATAGAATTCACTTATACATATTTAAAAAACTACTAGCTGACCCAGCAAACGTTGTTCTGCTATAAAAAATAGGGGTTGGGAGTACGTGAAAATTTAAGGTTGTATATATATTTTATAAAATACACATTATAAAAAAATGACCAAAAAATAAGAAAAACAGTTTGTCGTGGATAACCTTTATCACTCAGGGGTATGAAAAATAGATAGTGACCTACTGAATATGCATATAAGATTTCATAAAAATCGGTCAAGCCATTTCGGAGGAGTATAGAAACTAACATTGTGACACGAGAATTTTATATATAAGATATATATTACTTATTTATTTTATTCGTTTTTTTTATTGCTCATTTACTATGTAAGTGGGTAGTAAAGGTGACATACATATGGGAAAATCACCTTTACATTCTAACGACTCTCACCTACGTTCGCCGGCACGTATCGCTATGAAGCATATTATTATATGCATTCGATAAATCTAGATTGTAATACAAAAATAGTGATACGTGAATAATCTTGTACGGCGATTAAACTCTACAAACATACGACACGATGACCTACTGTACTTGTGGATACTATCTATCCACGTGAAAGTTACATTTAGGGTTGCATGTGTCAGAGGAAGCAATTTCATTTTTAGGAGTATAGAGGGGTTAATATAAAGTTAAGTCCTAGTTTGTGGGGTCTTAAGTGTGTCGTAAGTTACGTGTCAAGTGACGTCAATGGACGTCACTTGACACGCTAAATCCAAAAAATGTACAAAGATATTTGTTGTCTACAATCAGTCATTGTTTTATTACGTGATTATACTTGTTTATAGATCATGTTTAACTATGGGTCAAACTTATTATCATAACTGACTTAATATATGATAGATAATATAGATAACTAACGTAATACTTAAATCAGGTATATATAATATTAGAAAAGCAAAACACATAGTATTCTGAATTGATATCTTCTTATTCTTATTGCATAAAAGTATTTTCCGAAAACGCGCGCAGAATAATGTCACACTTCAAAATGACACTTGACAATTAGGGTTGAGCCTTATCGCTATTGATGTGGTTAGTTGTTTCTGTCTAACAATAAATACCTTCGAATGCAGCTCGGAGCCGGGCAGGTGGAGCTGCGTGAAGGCGAGCAGCTGCTGCAGCGCGGGGTGGTGCGGCGGCTGGCGAAAGTCCTCCGGGTAGCTGTCCAGCCACACGTGGAGACAGGCCACCAGAGTCCTGCGACAAACACATTTAAATTATTTACAGTGGGTACTTGTCCTGAGATAAGACAAACATACCAATGAACGCATTAAAATTAAAAGAAAGTATTTCGATAGCACCTGCGTCAAATTCTTACTATCGGCCTGTGTTGGCTGGTAAGGAATGAAATGTGAAAAAATGAATAGTAAGGTACGCATGAAGTCCGTCCTTTATTAGTGAAGTATATTTATAACAAAGTGCAAAATAAATAAATTCAATTTATTATGTTATTAAGATTTTAAGATGTCTTGCGGATGTCTGATAAACCTCAAATAGGACTGTATTAAGAACTTTAACAATAATTATCCTATAATACTCGAATAGTAGTAGTAGTGTCGTTGAGCTATCTTTCTGAAATTCGTATTCGTATTCGGTTAATTACAATAATAAATGGCATGGTACTAAATATAACCCCATCTGATTTAATGTATATTCTACGTATACAGACAGACTTTAAAAATGTCATACATATAACAAACATAAATCGTACATAAGTTAATATTTTAGGCAAGTTTACCTAGTTTACTTCCCAAACATTAATGGGCAATTAATTTTCTTTATTTTAATGTTTGTTACTACGCTGTAAATGCCGTAATTAATGAGCAACCGCGCTGAGTGTAGCTAATCGATACGTCAACCACAGAGCTATTCAAGTTAAACAAAAGACAATCACGTACACAGACACGCTTGTTACTATGTGCACTAACAACATTAAGTAGGTATTACGTCATAATACATTATGTAAGTGACACTATGTAAAGTGTAATAATTTTACAGCTACACAATCTTTAAAACCAATGGAAAGTTAAGACACGGCAAATAAAAATAAATGTACCTACTCAATAATGTACAGAGTTGTCACTATGTGCACAAGTAGATATAACGTCATGGACAAAGATATTTTACCACTGTAGATATGTAACCTCCATACTAAATTACTGTTGAAATATTTGCTGATTGATGTAAAGGTGGTAGAACTGTTTTTTTAAATAATTAATGTTAATCGTATTTTTTGTTGCAAAACACGCAATTCGGAACTTTTTGTATGAATTTAATATGCAAAGACGATTGTCCATAGCCCAAGAACGTTTTAACCCAAATCGAACGCGTTTATATCTTTACTTTTTGAAAGTTATGAATCTATCTATTATATATCAATATTGATTATAATTCATTCACAATATACGTTAAGTATATAACGATCCTGCAATAAAATGTCATGTTGTTGACCAAGTATACATAATCTTTAAATCCAGCGAAACTTTAAGATACGGCAAAGAAAAACAAATTTAAGATAAGCGTCGTAAAAAATAATTATTCGAACGGCAACGTTAAAATTATACAAACAAGCCACACAGATAATAAAAATTAATGCATCAGGGTTAAACGGTATTTTTAAATTGTTATACTATTTCAGGTCATCTTAAAAGATAACACGAAAAACGTGAATTGAATTTTTTTTTAGACTTAAATCTATTTCATTTCAATCTTAACTGTGAATTTTGTTAAGAACATTTAACGTAGCGAGAAAATAACAACGTAGTTAACGAGTTAGTGAGTAAGATGTTTTCTTTAGTTCCAAACTTGGTCTAGCCTATCAAGGCTATAAAGTAAATATGATACGAACAGAATAAATTATTATGTACCTAGTAGTTTGGCAAATTAGTTCCTCCGTTCATGACGCTCTAAAGTTTATACTTTCAAACTAAATAATGTTTGAAATATGTTCCCTGCCTTTTATATTTACCTTGTGACAGAATACTTCTTTGCACACTTACATATAGTAAGAAATACCAAGCCCGATTATTTTTGCATCATAATTTATGTTTTTTACCAAGTGTATGCACACAAAGCAGCATTCATACAACGTTTTTATTATATCTTTTTTTCTACGAATAGCTTATCGAAAAACCATTAACTTAATTAATCCAGATGACAGTGACATGGGGCTTTTCAAGAAAGGCAAAAAGTGTTCTCATTTAAAGCCGACGAAGCATTGACGAACTCTCTGGGGATGCAAATGGTTATGGAAAACGATGACGGCTTTCCATCAGGTGGCCCGTCTGCCTTATCGCTAGGTTAAGATAATGGGCACGTACTTTCTATGTTGTTGTGAGGTATCGATTGCTGTTGGCAAAGCCTCCTCCGATGCCAGCGCCTCGTACCGTCGTAATAGGAGGTCCAGAACTCGGCCGCACTCCGCAAATGAGCTGTAAGAACGTCATGTTGATATATAGGCAGCATTTACACAGCTAATTTAATAAAATATTTTTTTATTTATAAACACAGACATTTATAAACACCTCTCACAGTTTAAAATAGTGAAACACCTCCAGATTATAACGCCTTAGTGACGATTGCCTGGAGTACAGATAGCATTGTATCACCTATCGTGGTTTTGCTATTGTAATTCTAAATAATTTATTCCTGCAGAAACTATGCATTTTGTGGCCAATTCAAAAATATCATCTTAAGCGTGAAAGGTAATTTCAAGGATTAGCGCGTTCAAACAAAAAATCTTCAACTTTATAATACCAACATAGATACATAATAACAAGATCAATGATCACAAGTTCATTACCATTCCAGACGGAGGCAAACAACTCAGTTCGCTTCTACTTATACAAATAAATTGTAATTGTTCAAGTCAAGACACCTCATGGATCCAGTGTATTGGGTGTCATGATAGGACCGTCCCTGAACAATGCGTATACATATGTATACGCTTTGTTCACTCATCTATTCTATTCTACATATCTATAATAAAATTGTATGGACCGTTGTGTACATAGAAGATATTTGAGACAAATTGTTACTAGGGGTCTTTAATACAGAATAGAAACCAAATTTAGATTTTTTCTGTTTGCCCGTACATTTGTGCACCCTAATCTTGGTAAGGGCTTATGTGATTTGAATTCAGTTTTCGACTATGTATTGTGGGATCAAACTTCACTTAAAATGTAGTATTTGTTTTATTTCAATCAGTTCATAAATTATAAAGTTATGTCAAAATAAAAAAAGTTATACCTACCTTAAAATTGTGTAATACCATGAGCGAAGTTGCGGGCAATGGCTAGTAAAAACTAGTAAAAATAAGAGTTTGATATACCGGTAGGTGGCGAGGAATACGTTGACGTATGTTGATTCGAGTTCGCCATCGTCGGTGGCCAGGGCCTCCACCAGCCGCTCTACGGTCCCCGCCTTCACAAACCGCACGCGCACCGTCTCCCACTCCAGGTGGGAGATCTCGTCATCGGATTCCTGGAATTAAAACAATATTTTTTCGTCAGAAAATTATTTATTATTTTAATGTATACTAGCTGTGCCCGCGGCTCCGCCCGCTACCCCTATATTTAAGGGTTGAATTTTTATGGCCTAAAGGCTCTGGCCGGAGGTCTTCTTGACAGATTAGTCAAGTTTGCATCAAAATCCTTTAAGCCATTTTTACGTGATGCGCAGTCAAATAAACAGAAAAACACAAGACAATAATTCTAAAAATTGTTGGAACGTGTTCTGTTATCGATTTTAAGTATCCCCAGCCAATTTTTTTTCGAATATCTTCCATGTACAGACTTTTGACCCTCTTTAGCTTTATTATATGTATAGATAGAAGGGTAGCAAACGAGTATGCACTCCACCTGATGGTAAATGGTCATCCCCAATCACAATAAATGCGTTGCTACACCTGAGGACCGCGAAGTTTGCCTTGTGTAAGTATAGCCTGCAACTACGATATGTCCCCGATCGAACTAAACGAGTTCTACCATCCGGCTAAAAATATTCAAAATATTCTTACACAAATATATAATACTACTGGACCCTCAGACATTGTTCTGCCAGTAATCTTAAATTTTCATTAAAAAAATAATTAAGTCTTGAATCGACACTTAAACTATCCTATCTATCAGTTTGGCCAAACACACTTAAAAAAATCATTTAAATCGTTACAGTACTTTCGGACTTTATCTCGAACATCGTGAAACTAGATTTTTATAAATAAAAATTGTCTTGCTGGAGGAGATCTCCCAAAACACTTCATCTTGAGGTACCCCAGGAGCTCTACTCGTATAACATGGAACACTTGAAAAACATGGTATAAGAGCTCTCTTCAATGTCGGTAACACATTGGCTTGGCTCCTCTTACAAATGTCCGTAGGCGACGGTGACTACTTTATATCAAGTAGTCCTTCATCATCGCTAAACATAAGTGTAAAGAAGTGAATACCCTTTCACTAAACCATTCAAGAACCTGATAAGTATTTATAAATCTCTATATAATATTTATTATAGAAAGAATATCTCACATATAAAATTTTCGTTTTACAGTTTTAATTACTATAATCCTCCGAAACGGCTTGGCCGATTTTATTGAAATTTTATATGTGTATTCAGTAGGTCCGAGAATAGGTTGTTATCTATTTTTATACCCCTAAGTGATAAGGGTGGTCACCCCAAAATTAATTTTTATTTTTAGTACATTTCTTTTCTTTTCATTTTTTTATGATTCGGCATTAACCTTCACATACATCCTGAATTTTCACCATCCTACCCCCAACCCGCATTTTTATATGGTAGTACAACGTTTGATGGGTCAGCTAGTAATATAATAAAATTGAATACGTTTTACATTATAAAAATTATAATAATCACTACTTATATATGATTCACAAATGAAACAGGAAGACTGATAATAACAAGAATTGTCCAATGTTAAAAGTCGCAGGGCATTGTCCCTAACACTAAATATTTGCTCAGATTAGACGACTTTTGTTGATAAGTGCTCTCGACCGGCGATACTACGAGCATGACCGTGAATCTCAATTGATAGCGAATGACAAACCACGCATCAAGTATGTAATATATAGCTAGGTTAATGTTTTCAACACGCCTATTGTACGAGAACAAATATTATGATGTTCATATAAACCGCTAATATGCATATTAAATTTCATTACTACAATTAAGATGTATTGTTTTTGACAAACAAGTACATATAACTAAATAAACTCTCATGAGTACCTATACTTTTTAATTGGAAGACGCTAATAATATAGACGCTATATTCACTCTAAGGCTATATCATAGATGTATCTCTTATCAAGAATCGCACCTGGTAATCGTTATACTATACATCTTGTAAAAGGCCATTACTACACTGGCGATTTTCCAACGATTTCCGAGCAATCATCCCTAGAAAGTCAGATCATTATCGCTGGAAAAACAATCCAATATCGCTAGTGGGGTAGCTGCCTTAAATTTAGAAAACTAGTCAATTATGTGCCATTTGGCACTCAATACTCTCTGCCTACCCCGTTAGGGATTTGGCGTGAAGATATGTATGTATGTATGTAGTCAATTATGTTAAGTGAAATATAGAAACTTACACTTGAAGCACTACGCGTGGGTCGGTGGTAGCGCACCTTCTTCAAATAGACCGTGTATATCGCGCCGTCCACCCGCTCCTCGCCCCACAACCGCCATGTCGGCTGCTGGAACACACCACCAGGTTTTCAGTACAAATTCGCAGTATGTTTATATTACATGTATGTATAACAATGTATATAAAATAGCATATATAAAACCCATGGGCCTCGAACCGTTCTATTTGTTATACATATAATATAGTTTTATTCGTTAATGATTCGAGTTATGCCTACTTAAATTTTATATAGGTAACATTAACCGATTTAATTCGGTCATAAAATGGTTTAATGCAAAATATGTACAATTTTTCTTTAATTTTGTTCAAGATATATTTAGTAGTTAGATAATGATCAGAGTGTTAAGAGTACAGTAGAGTATATGTAATGCAACTTTTTTGTATGACAGCTTATTGTTTTTATGCAATATACATAAATGCGTTTTGATTCAAAACGCATACTCAATCTGTGAGAAAACCTTTCCTATAGTAAAAATGATGATAACATTTATGACATCATTTAATTATAATTGATATGCTACAATCATTGTGTCATGTAACCGGCAATTAAAAATGATGGGAAATCCATAAATTAATTAAAACTCAAGTACAGTCCTTTATTTTATGTAATCATCATACGTCTGGATTATGTAAGGCTTACATAATCATCGTCAACGGCAGCGAACAGCACAGGCTCGGCCTTACTGACGCCGCAGATTCTCCACATGGCCCATGTCCGCACACGCCACTCGCGGCGACGTCAGCGGCTCAGCTGAGCGCCCGCATCACGCTCACTTTCACTACCACTCCGCTCCGCAACGGTTCATCCACATGCAAATCTAATAACTGCAATCGGATCGATCACTCGCCAGGGAGCCGAACGAGCGTGCGAGCTGCGGACGTGCGTGACGCAGGAGAAATCGCAGACTCGGGCGGCACACTTGCTTAAGGTATCCGGCACGAGTAGTTTCCTCGAATCGATTAACCGATTCAATAACACATTCCAACTATCACCTTTAATCACCAGCTCTCGATTGGCAATCGAAGCGCATTACGAACGAGACTCTCACTTGTTAATTACACGATTTCTATGTACAAATGTTTACACACCGAACACTACTTCTCGGGCTCATGCTGTAATTATTGTAACCAGTTCCCGAACACAGTCGGAAAATTAATGCAGTTTATGTGAGAAGTTTCGCACGTTCAACTTTAAATGCACTATAATTTCCACAAGGAGCGTCGGACTATAACGAAACCGAATGTTTCTTGTATTGTTTGTTTAAACCAAACTTACAATACTAAGAAACCATCAGTGGCCAGTTCACACGGATACTTTTTGAAATAATTTCTAGTAATATTACAGGTAAGACGCGATGGCAGCGTGGCGGCTGCGCGGGCGCAAGTCGACTGCTCTCTCGCGGTGAGATCGCGTGAAAAACTCCAATAGAGTACATACGTCTATGATGCTCTAACTTCAGAACCATACACGAACGCTCGCACTTGTGTGAGTAAAACATGCTAATAGTCGCAAACCATGGTTAATTGTAACAATTTAGGTATCGATGCCATTAGGTACACGACACGATACGAAAATAAAGTTTGATGAGCACTTAACTATTTAAAATTCGGGCTACACACGCTTTTTACGTAAGGCGGCACTCTCCATGTTTTGGTACCTCACATCTATTTCTGCATTATGTATTGCATCAGAAGTTCGTACTGTTATGTAGGTCCTATACTTCCTGTTAGTTCCACCGACACGCAATGCGCTATATGCAAATCAGCCCAAATACTAGCACGTATTAGTGTGACACAGGCACATTGAATTGCTTGTTGTGCTATTACGTAGCCCGCAATAGTACCTATAGTACACATAAATAGACGTGTTCCTATGTTTAGTTCATACTATGTATATTACAATTTAGAAATAGATACTTACGTGTAGCAATTAAAATAACATAATTGTGGTCTATACACGTATATTACGTGTGTCGCATTTTTTCTGATTTTCGGCATCTAATAAAATTTTAATAGCAAAGTGTTTAGTCGTCCTCAGTTACGACTCCTAATAATCCTATTTTAGAGATAGAAATTGACTGTTGTGTCCTTTTCTACTTCTACAGTATGAAATATGCCGTAAGCGGCCTTACATAATAAGATGATGGGTCTTTTAATTATAGTGCATATTGTATTCATATACCATACTAGTTACCATTTACATATTTCATTTACCATTGTTATAGTAGATAAAATACAAATAGCATTCATAAAGAATAGAGTTACATCCAATTAAGCAGCTATTGTTTGTAATGAATATGCTACAAATGGAAACCATGGTGTACGTACTACGTAGTGACATTCATGAAAGCAATCAAGTCTTTTCATTGCCATCGTTATAAATAAAAAGATGTTTATCTATGTACATAATGACCTACATTGTACTCATAAATGTTATATGATCAAAACATATCTAGCAGCTAATTTGGGTTAGCTATGTTGCTAACAATCCTAACATTCTTCAGAAATAAAATTGTAAGATGTACAGATTACGTGTATATTTTTTATATTTATAAACACTAATTTTCAACTAGCAGGATTCGAATATCAATAATCCTTAGCCGACCGAAATTGTGCAAATGTATTAGAAGTAAATTAGAACTTCCTATAAAAGTGAAATGAGATTGCAAAATCATCTCGAAAGCTTTTGACATTTATGTTTATCCAGCGTAGTCCAGCGTGCGATGACCTACATATATCGTACAAGTTCTAACCATACAAATATTCTTAGTTAATATAATATTATTTTATTACAACCGTAATATATTTAGGAAGATTACTGAGACAAATTTCATTGCACTGCTAGGGAACTGAATACATTCAGTTTGTCACGATGCCAAATTGCCAGACATCCACGGCGGCGGCGCTAGACAGTACTCACGCGGGTTGTCTTATAGTTCTCAGACCGATAAATAAAGCTATAACACCAACAAATATGTAGATACATTATAGATAACAAGAAGTTTACATACAATACAAAACCTAAGACATAACAAACGAGTTTCTACGCTATACGCACTTTGGATGTCGACTTTTGATTGAGAAAAATGCTCTATCATTTTTATATCGTCAAAATATATATATATTTCTCACAGCCTTCTTTAAAGTAATATAATTTTAAATTCACGTTAATTGCATCATATAAGCATTGATCCGCATAGATCTAGCCAAAAAGACGAACAACATTTTCATGTTTATTTAATACTAGCTTTTGCTCGCGACTTCGTCCGCGTAGAAGTCGAAAACCC
>DWNR01000190.1:0-23700 GCA_018250455.1 Polygonus leo | reverse complement strand
CGATTTAGGGACGATTATCGCCACCACCACAATTCCGATATTGCCACTGATTTTAGGGCCGTGAGTAGGCCGTATTAAGTTTTATTCATCTCATGTTCACGAGTGGGTGTATTTAACACTTATGCACGCACACGCTGCAGAAATGGATAGGTATCCATCGCATGTGTAAAAACTGCCCTTACTTTTAACTTCACGTTTTATTTGAAAAAGTCGTATTAAGAATTATGATAAGTAATAAATAGAGATGGTATGATGATGACGGGAAGGAAAGTGAGGAATTGAGAGGCAGAAAATTGAAAAATTGTAATCATATATGAACCAAAGTAGATCAGGATTAAGGAAACAGGCAGGCAAAGATGAACAGACATGACTTGAAGGATACAGATGTGAGTAAAATTACAGAATAGTATTATAGACTAGAAGTAAATAACAACACACAAGTAAATAACCTACCTTAAATCCGGATGTGTTCTTCATCAGCTCCTTAGGTCGTACTTTGTACAGAAAATTTTTTGCGCCTCTTTCAGCGCTGTCTGTAGTCTCATCGGCTGAAACGGTACAATTTTTTCAGCGCATTATTATTAATTAAAATCAATCCAGGCGTAGAAACACTGGTACTGGTTTGCATTTTTTGGTGTGCCCTTGATTTTGCGATTGACGAAACGAGAAACTAACCATTTATGTTTTTTTTTGCGTTTCATTAGACGCTTATGATGTCTATTACTGAATATTTTGGACTATCTTGTAATCGTATAATAAGCTCGTACATCAAACTTTTAGGCAAGACTAAATAGCGGTGGTACCGTGATTTAGTCTTCATTAAACAATTTTGTTCTTCATATGGATGCCGGTCATATTAGTTATTAAGATTACTGATGTCTATGGACGCCATTATGCTGTCACTTCTACACTGTCACCCATTTGCTATTTTCAAATTATAAAACAGGTTCTTGTACGTAATCTTACAACTGGTCATGAAATTAGATTCTTTCAGTAGTGAGATACTAATGGGTTGTTATGATGATGATGATGACAATGATATACAAATGTATAGAGGAGAAAAGAGGTGAGTAAAAAAAGCTTTAACTTACAGGCCCGACCATATTGTATCCAATTTTATCCTACCTATTGATTTATTCCCAACGAAGGTCTCGAGATCTGTGGACAAAGAAAGATCTGCGGAAGCTTAATGGCTTCGATAGGATATTTACTAATTGTAACATTTAAATATTTATAACACATTATGTATTTTTTATAGTTTTGATTTTTGTAATGTGGGCTGGATTTGATTATCACTAATAAAATTCCAGTTTTGTGGAAGAAAATAGGCACTCATAGAAAAATAATATGCATCTAGTATATTGGACAATAAATAATTACTAAGAGATGACAGTAATCAGTGCATTAACGAGTCACCATTAGCGGTAGTTTACAATTTCAGGAAGCGTTACAAATAGGTGGAAAATACGACGGGCCGCTGAAAAGTTTTGAGCCTGAATGAAATTTATAATTTCTTTGTCTATTTCAATACACTTCCTAATTTATTTTAAAAAGTCCGGTCCAAAATATTCGTTGTTTTTTCTTCAAAACGTTCGTTGACGGCTGTCTTCATTTATTTGTCAATGAAAAATCTCCGTCTCTTGGATGGTTCTCGATATATTGTAAAAACAGGACTCCATTCGCCACTTTGCCTCTCCTTTTCTCAATCTTTCTCGACTCAACTCGACGCACTTTTGTCAACAATGCGGCGTAATAGTCTCCGTTATTGTTCTTTTTTTTTAGGATGGCAATCAATTAAAAAAAAATCACAATCCCAAAAAACAGGGGCCATGAGCTTAGACGCCGATTTTTCCACTTTGAACTTCCACCTCGGCTTTTATCCCTTTTCTATCCACTGTATTGACTCCGGGTAACAATAATAAGGGTAGAAAAATCATCGTCACGATTATCACCACAGGAGTGCACAAACTCCTGTGAAGTTTTGACTCGACGCTGCTTGTCCAGCGGCGTGAGCATTGGCATTCATCGCGCGCACCTGTTGTTTTTGTGCAGGTGCTTATGCAAAATTTTTCCGATTCATTCTATACTAATATCCATGGCTTCAGCTATTTGCCGCATTTTGATTCACTGAATCTTTCACTATTTCAATGTTTTCTTCGTAACGACAGTGTTTAGGCGTCCCATACTGGGTCTGCCGTCTCAGCTCCAACGTTTTACGGTCGTAAATAAAGGTGCAGACTCTCCATAAACAGCTGATGTCTTTAAATATTTCCGTCATCGTTTTATCCTTCTTTGTAAGGAATTTAATGACAGCTATACGAGTATACTCCAGTTTCGCGGAAAGAGCCGAAAAGGGTAATGATGTTAATACATGCATGAAACTTGACATTTATATATTTCTTAGAATACTCGCGAGTCATTAATAATATTTAAAGATACCTAGGATCAAAAGTTTTCACCCGTCCGAATTTTATTTTAGTTTATTTTATTTCCGACCCCTATGCTAGTACACAACCACTAAGGGGTTTGAACAGATAATATAACACGCACTAATGCGGGTCTCTTATACTTCCTATTCTTTAATATATCAAGATAAGAGTAATAAGATAAAACACCATAATCCGGTAGCTTACAAATACAGAAAGTGCATTTAAGGTAGAAGCTTATACTAGAATATACGGTTTGTCTAAAATTCCCTTAACTAGTTTTGATCTCTACCCACTATGACAAAAGTTTGAAGTGCCTTTGTTATTTACTATATGCGCGAGTCTATGTCTTCCATTTTTTTCAGATTATCGAGAAAAAATTGATCAATGTAGATAATACAAAATACGCCGTTAGCGGTAGTTTACGCGTAAAGAAAGTGTTATCAAAGAGCGAAATTTAGATTAACTAATCTAAACAAATTTACTTGTTCTAATTTTCATGATTGGAAAGAGACTCCAGATAATCTTAGACCATATGTTCTCAAATATGTTACATTGTTATTTGTTTTCCGACCTCTTCACGTGTACACCACTGCTAAGGGGTTCAAATAGATATTAAAATTTACACTGATGCTGATTTATCATCTCCTCGCGCGTGCACAGGATGTAGTTTAATCTCCATCCATGTTTCTTAAGTCTAATAAAACGTTATTAATGTGCACCTAAAGGTCGTTTACAAATAGAACCATATTTACTGTATGGTACAATACATTTAATACAAGGCAAAAATGACCACTAGCAGAATATGTCCATTAATACCATAAGTATGCGCCATTAGCGGTAGTTTACAAATATAGAAGGTGTTATATTTTTGGGTATGAATTCAACACAATAAGTATCGATGTTATTTGTGTATGTTAAGTTAGAAGTTCAAGAAGAGCAGCATCTTGACGACTAAGCACATTGCTAAATTTGCAGCTAAGAAGAGCAGCCTTGACGAATTTGTTGAATTGCTACAATTATGTCCAAACCCTACTTATGTATACCACCACTAAAGGGTTTGAAAAGATTTTATAATGCATAGATGCTGATAAGTCATTTATGACATAAAAATAATGTTCCATTTACAGAAATATAAAGACGGTCTATACCTTAAATATTCTGCACGATACAGGTTTAGTATCGTTAACTTATAAATTACTATTAAAGTTCGTATTAAGTGAGGTAGGTTCAGGTATTTAGAATATCTCAATAAACGGGCAACTTACAACTTTTTTTTGTTTTTCTTCATTACTCCTATTACTATGCAAGATGTACATGGAGTTGTGACTTAAAATTTTCCTCCTAGTGCTTTATGAACGATGGTATGGAAACAGCTTCGGAAAAACTACTGGTACCCGTTCAAAACAACTTTGTGGATTTGTAGATTGTTTTTAATAATTGTCTATTCAATAACAGAGATTACACAGATTGATCACGAACATCTACATTTCTTAGTTATACCTCCCTATTACGAATACATTTAGTACATCTACAAACAACACTTATAAATGTTTGTTAAGTTACTGATGGGATATAATGAGATGAATGACACATGGAAGATGGAGTCGAAAAGATTAGGAACATTTTTTTAATTAATTTGTGAATGCATGTATAAATTGATGCCAGAAAAATTAAGTAGTGATTTCATATAATGGGAATTAATTATAGACGAAATGTCCACAGTTTTACGGGCTCTCGTACTTTATCAAATTTTAAGCTCGATACACCCAATGAACCCATGTGTAAAGTACGGTATATCGTATGTGTATACGAACAGCTCTAATTTTTAACTTCGCGCTTTATATGAAAAAGTCGTATTAAAGAAGGAATGACGAAGATCATGATGATACAATATGGTAATGAATGGAGATTGTATGATGATGAAAGGAAGGACAATGAGGAAATAAGAGGATGAAAGATAAGAATTTGAATAAACTTAAATAGTCAAAAATTTAAAAAACAGGACAATGATGTGATTAACAGCCATGACTTTAAAAATACAGATGTGAGTTAAATTACAGAATAGTATTACAAACTAGAAGTAAATAAAGACAAATAAGTAAATAACCTACCTGAAATCCGGATATATTCTTTAACCTTATGGACTTCTTTTTGGATAAATTGTTCACATGAAAAGTCTCATACCAGGTTTTTACTTTAATTTATTTCCCAATTCTCATTTTCAGATTTGAGCATAAGTATTAACATCATGCGTGTATCATTGTAAACTTTGTGCTTCGGATTTTGTTTGTTGCTGCAAAATGAATTTGGTTAATTAGCAAAAAATATCCAATATTACTATAATATGCTGTGACATATGGCTCTGCTTCTATGATTTATAACAAATATGATGATGAATATAACAAATAAGCAATTAAAACCTAAGATTAATTAAATTATGAGGTCGCACAGCGGTTTGTTATCAGTATTTTAAGTACGTGAGCAACTTACCTTTATTTTACTCCAGGTGTTGAAGTCGTTTGCAGACCAGTTTATGCGTGAATATGCGTCGTTTTCATCCATAATCTTGATCTAAACAAATGAAAAATAAGACTATTAGAAATGTAAAAATAAATCCGTATTGCCTGACACTTATTTGTGAGAGCGTCCTTTGCATCATCTAGAATTTAATCTCTGCTATCAAATAGAACTGGTTAAGAAGATATTTATAAAGGTTTGTTAGGTTATAAGATATTTAAAGTTAAACTTTATCTTGTAAAATGACATTTGTTATACAAATTGTTTATTACTATATGTGTCTGTTATATATTTCTCGGGTGATGCGATATGTTACAAAATATAAATTTGTTCAAAATGTATATTTTTACTTACTGTTCAAGTTACGCCTGACATTTGAGATCGTAAAAATCGCCATTGTAGTTGTCAATGCAGTTTAACCGAATATCATAGGAGTAGTCTACCGAAGACTACCATGACTTCAGGTATTCACCAAGTACCACTATTCTACCATTACCCTGTTAAACCTTAGTGAGGCAATGTTGTATTTGTGAAGAAAGTAAATTCATTCAATCTTAGTAATCTTATTAATAGTTACCCTTGCTAAAAGGAGGACATTTTTCTCTTTAGCAATTTCTGTACCATCAAAAGTGTTATATATTGCGTATTTTATATGTGCCAGGTGTTCCTTAGTATTATTCTGAGGCAGAAAATCTTATTATCTTAGGAAACCCAAGGTATTAATTTTTTTTATAAAAAAAGTTTCATAACTAATGATATAATCATGTAATATTTAAAAATTTACATGACTTTTGTATTTAAACAAGTATCAAAATTAAATACAATGTTGGATACATATGCTTTACAAGTTAATGATATATTTAGTAATTCAACAGAGAAACAGATATATGAAACATATTATGACAAGAGTTAATTGTATTTAGTTATTAATTCATTTGGTTTCATTTATTTCTATTTATTTATGTTATTTCTTGAGTAACATGTGTGATGTAATAACATGTTTATCAGTAATGCAGTGTGATATTAAAAGTAAATAAATTGTATGTTTTAATTATGTATTTTATGACTTTATTGTGCGATTTGTCTTCGTTAACTATGAAATTATTCTGATATATAAAATGAAACTAATATGGGACGGAAAATAAAACACGGTGTTACTTTGTCATATTATTTATTTATGCAAATTGATTTAAGTTTTGTTTCAGATATTGAGTTTGATTATTTTATATTTGTTTTATGATATAGTTATTTGGATTGTGAAATAAAATTAGGTGGCCACTCCCTTTTGTTATTTTTATAATACATTTAAGGGACCCGTTTTATGATTATTTTTTAGTAATTATTGAAGTAAAAATTCAATGATTTTATCACCTTTTATACCTATATTATTTAAAGAGGACAAAAATATTTGCCGCGACCGCGAGGTGATTTTAAGGCACGTTTATGTAATTTTACCGGATAAATCTGCCACCCAATATTTTAATATTTTGCGATTAAATGGATTTGAGTATTTGTTTTTTGTTTTACCGCGATTAAGAATAAACTACCACCGTTTCCAAAGTGTACCGTTATGGAGAAGAAACGGCGAAACAAACTCCACAACACACATCATTAAAATATATCTACACAGTCAGCAGTTTTCTGAGCAAAAGGTCAAAAGCGACTAATTATCATTGATTTTTCGTAGGAACGTCCGAACGTATTTAATTATTTTCGACACTGTTCTAAGTAAGAGACTCGCGTTTTTAGGCCGTTACCAATACGGTTAGTGAGGATACATATAGCGCGTCCCTAAATTTAGATCGCCCTTAGACGCAATACCTGAAAAGATTACAGATTACATTATTACATAACATAGATTTTTTTCTTGCCCGTGATGACATGATATGTTATTTTGATATAGCTTTTCTCCTGGTCATGAGATTAGGCTTGTTCAGCAGTGGGATAATAATAGATTATTATACTGATGATGATATAAAAATGTATAGTCGAATAAATGATAAAAAGAAAAAAAGCTTTTACTTACATACCTACTCATATTTTAACCAATTTTATCCTGTTTCGTATTTTCATCTGTTATCTCATTTATGTTTTGAATTGATTTATTTCTAACGAGTGTCTCGAGATCTGTTGACAAAGAAAAATCTACGGAAGCTTATTGGCTTCGATAGGTTATTTACTAATTCTACAATTTATGTTTTTTTTTATGTTTTATGTTTATTTTTTGTTTTTTTTTTTGCTTTTTATAATGGTATTGTTTGGTTTTCACTAATGAAATTCCCGTTTGTGATAGACATTGTGCCAAAATTTTTATTCTATAGATTCTAATGAATCTATTGCAGTTTAAAATGAGCAACACTAAATCAGGAATTTCACAGTAAAAACCTTAAACGTCTAGTACATTGAGAAGTTGTTACAAAGAGACGTCAGTAATGAATGCGTTAACGGCTCGCCATTAGCGGTAGTTTACGAATGCAGAAAGCGTTAGGAATAGATGGAAAATATATTTACTCTACTATGAGTAGACGACACCGCCAGTTAACATTTTATTTCCGACCCCTACACTAGTACACCACCACTAAGGGGTTTGATGAGATAATATAATATGCATTATTACTGGTCTTTTATACTTTCCGCTTATGTACCTATATTCCTATATATATCGGCAGCTTATGGAAACTTTAGATATTTCGCTTTAAATAGCTTAGATCTCTTCGCTACTATTTCGCTTACTCACTATGATAAAGATTTTAAGTACCCGTATAATATTTACTATGTTCGCGAGTCTATCCCTTCCATCTTTTTTCCTGATTATCTAGACAAATGGGATCAATGTAGTTAGTATAAAATACGCCGTTAGCGGTAGTTTACCCGTAAAGAAAGCGTAATTAAAGATCAAACTTCAGATTAATACTAACCTAAACAAACTGCACGTTCTAAGCACTAATATCGTTGGACCGTACATGTTATCAAATGTGTTATATTTTTATATTCATTTTCCGACCTCTTCACGTGTACACCACTGCTAAAGGGTTCGAATAGATATTAAAATGTACACTGATGTTGATGTGTCATCCTCGCGCGTGCCCAGGACGTAGAATAATCTCCACCCATTTTTCTTAAGTCTAATAAAAGGTTACGAATGTGCTTCTAAAGGTCTTTTACAAATATCACCATATTTACTGTATGGTACAATACATTTAATACAAATGCATAAATGACCACTAGCACATGATATCCTTTAAAATAATAAATATGCGCCACTAGCGGTGGTTTACAAATATAGACGGCGTTATATTTTCAGGTGTAAATTCAACGCAATCTGAATCAATGCTGTTTGTGCGTGTAAAGGTAGAGAGCAGATCAAGAAGAACCGTTCCTTGCCGACAGAGCACATTGCTAAATTCGCGGCTAAAAAGAGCAGCCTTGAACAATTTGTTGTATCGCTAAAATTAAGTCCAAACCCTACTTATGCATACCACCACTAAAGGGTTGATGCTGATAAGTCATTTATGACATAAAAGTAATGTACCTTTACAGAAATATTAAGGGTAACTAACATTAACTTTAAAGTTCTGCCTGATGAAACAAGTTTAGTTTCGTTGACTTATAAATTACAAATTACAATTAACGCGCGTATCTAGTGAGGTATATAGGTTCAGGTATTTAGAATATCTCAATTAACGGGCAACGTAAATTTCCAAGATGTTAATGGAGTTACGACTTCTAATTTTCTTCGTAGTACTTTATCAACGATGACATTGAAATAGCTACGGAAAAAGGACTGTTACCCGTTCAAGACAAATTTGTAGATGTTATTCTTAATAATTATTTCTAACCAATAACAGTGATTACACAGACTGATCACGAACATTGACATTTCTAAGTTATACCTACTACGAATACATTTAGTACATCTACAAACAACACTTAATTCAATGTTTATTAATTAACTGATGGAATATAATGAGATGAATGATACAAGGAAGATAAAGTCGAAATGATTAGGAACATTTTTTTAATGTTTTTGTGAAAATTGACACCAGAAAAGATGAAGTCGTGAATTGAAATGTTGAGAATTAATTACAGACGCTAAGTCAGTAGTTTTAAGGGCTCTAGCGCGCAGTCTAATTTTAAACTCAATACCTCCACCGAATCAATGGGAAAAATACGAAATATCGTTTTCCGTTTCTTGTTGTATTCTGTTCTAAGTTTGATGCATAGCACAGGCTTATGAACTTTTCATAAGATTTGAGTTGTTCTCGTGTACGTAAGTAGGTGTAATTAACACTTGCAGAGATAGAAAGTAATCCATTGTATACGGCGAGCCCTTATTTTTAATTGCACGCTTTTTATGAAAAAGCCCTATTAAGGAAGGAATGAATATGCAATATGATATAATATCATGATTATGCAATATGGTAATGAATGGAGAAAGTAAGTAGTAAAAGTATGATGAAAGGAAATGCAATGAGGAAATAAGAAGATGAAAGATAAGAAGTTGAATAATCTGAAATAGATTTAAGGAATAGGCCAGCGATAAGATGAAAAGACATGATTGAAGAGTATAGATGTGAGTGAAATTACAGACTAGTATTACAGACTAGAAGTAAATAACAACACACAAGTAAATAACCTACCTTAATCCGGATATATTGAGCAAAACTCATGGAAAATCTTTTTATTTGAATCTTAATTTGCATGTAGCATTCAATGAGTCATTATTCTACGTGTCATCGGCTGTCCCTGTAACAAAGACTTTCCAGCGCGTTATAATTAAAGATCAACCAGTGCAGGCGCTGGAACACTGTCACCGGTTTCAATTTTTGGTTTGCATGGAGTTTTTGATTAACGAAATGAGATACGTACTAATGACCATTAATTTATTTTTCGTTTCATTTGTCGTTTCGCTTTTGTTAGGTTCGTAATGCAGACAAAAATATTTTTCTTGGATAGCTATATAAAATAACAACCTTGAGCTGAGCTGTCATACTCTGTCGTAACGATGGTTTTAAAATTTATCACGATTATTTTTTGTATTCTTGTTATATTCGATTAAGATGTCCTATTGATTAAAATAAGACTTCGCGCATAATTGGAGTTGTGCAAATAAGAGATTTTAAAAATATGGAAATACCCCAACGGTCAAACCTGACAAGTTCTGGCGATACTGGCTTCGGACATAATTGGAGTTGTACAGCTAAGACATTTAAAAAATATAGAAATACCTCAAGCGACAAACCTCTCAGATTTATGTTTGCATAAATCGTTTACCCAAAACTGCCTCATAACAGCGTTTCACTTTAGCTTATTTCCCAATTTTCATTTTCATTTAGCATATATTATTGTCATGCTTGTATTTGACGTAAATTTTGTGCTTTGAAGTTTATTTCTAAATGATTATCTACAAAAAGGATTTGGTTATTGATTTTTTTTAATCAAGGCTTCTTTGTGTATAAATTTGATTAATTTTACGTAGCAAGCTATGACTGACGCCCTGTATGTATAATATGGGAGTAAAAATATCATTTTTATTATATTTTACTTCACTTTACTTTATATTTAACTAATTGAACTAATTGTCGAAATTAATATGCAAAATTGCGATTCGGTCATTTCGAAAAGATCCACCACCTGGACACAATATTAGATAGTTATAGAATAACGTATTTTATTTTACAGACAATATAACTATTATCTGAAGAGGTTTGTGCAATTTACAAATACTTGTTGACTATTGTTTTTCAAATTACAATCCATGTCCGAAAATTATATGGCGATGTATACGAAGACTTTGAACTAGGAGTATATACAAAATCTGAATAAAACTTACCATTTAAAAATTTAAAAGTAGAAAAATAAATCCAACCAATATCTCTGGTGTATTCATGCGCTGCGTATGATCAATGCACCTTGGATTTCTTATGAATGTGCTTCTTGCATTCTAAAGATTCTTAATCTTTACTATTTATAGCTGATTCGATAATTGTGTCCTGTAAACACAGGAAGTATCTGCAGAAGATTAATCTTCTACAGTAGGTTGCTTACCTATCCTAACATCTATACGCAACAACTGAATTATTTCAAATATTCTACACAAAGGAGCCTTAAAATTCTAAAAATATATACGAATGTTAGGAAATTTAAATTAATACATTTTGTAAGTGTGCCGCTAGCGACAGTTTAGCAGCGTAGTCTGTTACATAGATACATCTGCGTACTTAAGTGTCATTTTGTGATGTACGTTACTGTTATGTCTTATTTCACTTACGCAGTGGTTACGAAACGAAATTTGATTTTAAATATAAAGAGATATTAAGGGAAATATGAAGGAATACAGAACTTGAAGACATTAATATTGTTACTCGAATTTTTTTTTTAAAAAGTCTATAGAACTTAGTCTTGCTACAATTTTGTTATGTTCTTCTTTGCCGCCACTTTTTTGGGTCTTTTTTCTTTATTGATAGTCCATCAATCAGTAAAATTAATCTAATTTTCTTAGCACTAAATATTAACACAAGTAAGTACTAACTAAGATTATGATCAATTAAATTGCAGCAACAAAAATATTAATATGAAACATTAATTTGAACTAACGTTAAATGATTTTAGGTCATACTTCACATTTTAGGTGTAATCTATAAGCCCAGGGAAAATGGATTTCATAAATTAGTAACAATAAAGAAACTATGAAAAGGATTAAATTTGATAAGACGTCGTAATATATAACATTCAAAATATTGAACCTCAGAAATGAAAGAACTTAAAGTAAAAAAAAAAACAAAGGTTACACCTTTGAGAAGACGATTATTAAAAAAAATCTTAAAATACATATACATAACATAACATAAAGGACAAAAATAAGTGAAATTTTGAGAGACACTAATGATACATTATTTTAAAACGATTGTTTTACAGTAGGCAAGCAACCTACCTTCACTTTCAACCATGTACTGAAGTTATTTCCCGACCAGCGAATTGTTGTGTGCAAATATTTGCCTTCATTGTCATTTTTTCATCTTGATCTAAACGAAAAAAAAAATAAGACTGTTAGAAGTATAAAAATAAATCTGTACCATCGCAGATGGATCAAGGTATTTATGAAAAATTTACTAGGGACTTTGTACGACATATGTAAGGAAATCTATACTTAAATATTTAATTTTGTATCATTAAAAGTTTTAAACATTATCATGTTAAATTACATGCTTACACAAATTGTAAACGCATTTTTATTTAAACGTCTAGTACTCACATGAGTGTAGCACGGATCCATATTAGATAGCGAGTTCTGATCCATCTGCAATGGTAGCTTTGCTCTCACGTAGTTCTGGGGCCAATAATAGTATGAGCATATGGATGCAGAAGCTTGCTGTGTCCTGTAAATTTAGTATCTGCAAAAGTTTAAACATCTAAGTTTAAACTTCTGCAGTAGGTTGCTTACGTACCCTAACTACTATCTACATACAACAACTTTAAATTACACAAAAGAGCTCTAAGAAATATCAAAAAAATCATTTAGTGCCTACGCAACAGCAGTGTAGTCTTTTTTTTTTAATTCAACAGATGCATGTTACTGTAATGTCTTGTTTCAATTACGTGCTAGGTATTGCTTGCTCACCATTTTCACTCCCTCAATGAACGTCATAGTTCAATATTATGCAAATTAATTAATTGATTTACTAACGATGCTGGTGACTTATGTAAGTCATAATACAATTTAAGTATTGTATGACATCCAATATTATGTAACTTTAAATGTAAAGAAGTTACTCTTTCTTTCTTTCTTTAAAATCTTGTTAGGTTCTTCTTTGCATCCATTTTTTGTATCTTTATTACTATATGGAAGGTGTTGTGATTGGTGAATCAATGAATCAAATTTTCCTACGGAATGCTAATATGCTTATCATAAGTAAGTAATAATACCAACATTAAGATTCATTAAATAATAGGTACGCACAGCGGTACACATATTATAATAAGAAACTTTAATTAGAATTAACATGTTTAGTATATTTTGTAAGCCAGGCGAAAAGGAAATACATATCATAAATAAGTAACAGTGAAAATGGAAATAACTAAATTGAAAACGAGAACATCACAAATAATATTCAAAATAATATGCCTCAGGATTAAAAGTATATAAAGTAAGAAGTGAACAAAGATAAAAAAGGAAGGCGATTATTAAAGTAAAAAACATCACAATATAATAAATGATATTTTGAAATACACAAGATTGACACATTATACATATTTTAAAACTATAGAGTTTTACGCACGTTTTCAATAACCTACCCTAAGAAGTTAAAACAGTGACCACTGGTGTATCTGTCAATTTTGTCAGATAGATCAATGTTATAAATAGGTTTTTCCTATGTATTAATTATATCGTTAATTTGGGAAAGAAAATGACAAATACATACCAATAATAAATCTTTTAACTTTTATCAAGATAGGTTATTGTAACCGGCTGTTAAACACTTATAGTACGTAAGCAACCTACCTCCATTTTCGTCCATTTCCTGATGCTGTTTGTTGTTATGCGTGAATATGTAAACTTCGTTTTAACATCCATCATCTTGATCGAAACAAAAGAAAACGAAGAACGTTAGAAATATAAAAATAAATCCGCATAGTCCTCTGAGTTTGATCTTTAAGACTGCGTCTTTTAGAATTTTTATCCTTTAGTATCATAGAACTGGTTAAGGAACTAATTTAAGGATAGTTTGTTAGAAACTATGTAAGGCTTAAGAAAATCTATGCTCGTATATTTCATGTTATTAGAAGTTTTAAAAATCATCACATACTTGTTATATATGTTATCAACACAACTATTCACACTCACATTAGTGCAGTACATTTCCATATTAGAAAGCGAGTCAAGAGGCAGAGGCAGGCAATAACCGCGTAATTCATGATCATTTTTCAAAGGTACTTTTTCTCTCTCGGAGTTCTGGGGACAATAACATCGGAAGAAGCTTATTGGCTTCTACAGTAGGTTACTTGCTAATTCTAACATCGAAAACACCACAGAAATATTAATTTCTACACAATTGAATAAATATTTATGTAACATAATACTGTGTAATTTCTCTCACAGTATTAAAATGACCTGTACTGGTAGTCTACAAGCATACGTGGCTATCAATTCAAATGGAAGTTAAATTCAGAAATAGTCTTATTTTGACTGTTTTGTGATTTTGTAGTTACTGTTTAATCAGTATGCTACAAAGAATAACGATGAGTTTATGTTTACTGTTACTGATTACTGTTAAAAACATTTTACTACCCATTAACCATATTCGTCTTTGCAAACCTATTGATCACAAACTTTTAAACGACGTGCCCGTTTTATACATGCACACTACCAATAAAGGTTAACAACCAGTATTAGTAATAGTTGTAAATGTCTTATACTTGGCAATAGTGATGATTTGCCGTTCCTCTATCCATTGACATTTTAGTCAGGTCTACATATTTTCAGTTTTTACATCAATATGTGTGAAGTTATACGTTTTAATATAAATGTAGATCAATGTTTGAATTTCGTGTTCCTTCGTGTTAGGGTGTCTTGGAAAACACTTGGCCTCTTAAACATGGGAAAGTTGGAAGTGTCTTGGCAGTAGTAAATAGAACGCAATAACATTAATAATTGGCATTCAGTAACTAGTGACATGGTCTGAAGTGATTCTGCATTGAGGAATTTCTTCCTGATCGTCGTCGTCATCGTTGAGTATGATTTAAGGTCCGTATTCCAATTATTATTCAAAAAGTTTAATACACTAACACACAAGAAAATTTTAAAAGGATATTATGTAAATATTCAACATCAATATTCATTACAAGATAAAGAAGTAATCTGAATTACTACAATATTAATATGTATTTATGAAGTGCTATATGATATAAGTACTCTTAGGATATAGGAAGAGAAAGTTAAGGAAGAAGGGAGGACTTTTAATGAATTTTGATTAGAAGAAAATAGAACTTTATAGTTCTGCTAAAATAGATCATTAGCAAAACAAAGTTCGAAACATTATAAAGGAATGATTCGAAAAGATGTTTCGTATATTTTATATTCCACGTCGTTTATCCCCGATTATATGATGCGAAGTTACATTTTCATTTTCCATATTTTCTTTGTTCAATGCCTGTATGATTGCTGGCAAGCTCTTTGTATCTTGTAATCGAAACGAGCAGACACTCGATAACTCGTTTTTATGCATAACACGCATAAAACTTAAACAATTAATGTTGTTCTGGGGACCAAAGATTTTCGAATATCTTTATAGAAAATACCAAAAGGTAATAAAGAAACCGTAGGAAGATGATGAGGGGTCAGGAGCGAGGAAAGGATCAATGAGACACGACACGACGCTAAGGATTTGGTAAATATTTAATATACATGCGGATAAAATATATAATTTTTTTTTTAATTTTTAATTAAAACCCGCGGTCATGGGCATTTTTTATACATACACACAGGGGACACAAAGGGGACGCAAGTAACCTACCTGGGAAATATTTCCAGCAACAGAGTGGCTAGACTGGTCTGGTCGGATGACTTTATGGACATTCAATAGATAACGGTTTCATGGTGATTCCTAATGAAAGAAAAACTTGGTTAATCTTTTGAAAAATAAATATGACATGCTACCTATACCGACGGAGTTCGTCGCATCGCAGATTTCGTAACGCATGCATAAAGTGACGCACGCTTTTAAGTCATTTAAAGGTAGTTAAAGAGCGACGGAAATTGGTCACTGACGCACATGGACATTTGTAATCCACCCCAAATATTATTGAATCCTACCAGAATTACCGTATCCTATAGACTAAGACGTTCGTCTCGTGCGTAAGCATAGCCTGTAAACACGTCTTTGAAAAACCGAAATACAATATTTTTTTCACGGGGGACTACGAGGGTGGCAATGGAAACCAAACCACTTCTACCACTTGGCACGTTACGCAGGAAGGCAAGCCAAAAAAATGTCACGTCTATATTGCAATTAGAGGATTAGACGTCTAAATATTTTGTCTCCAAAAGGAAAGAGTGCTAAGTGTTAAGGAACTTCCTATCGTTATTAGCAAAATTTTAGCGGCTTCCTATTGCCTACTTCTCAATGTTTCAACATTTTGCCTCACGTTCTAAAATTTCCTTGCAGTAAATTACTCTTCAACAGTAAAAATAAATTGTGCGAAAAACTTGTTTTAAATATAAATATTACGTACTATTTACTATACTAAATGCACTTGCCTCGTTCATATAGGACGTAGGTTATAACTTAGCACGAAGCGTAGCGTAGCACGTACCCCGCTGCCGCTTGCACTAGTAACTGCATCTAGACCCTAGATAGTATAGTTAAGAGAACACCCTACAATGCCGTTCCAACTCATTATAATAAATAAGACGCATAATAAAATACGTAATATAAAATACAATGACTATCCAATATGTTTATTGTTGTTGTCGATTGTTATCATTATTGCCGTAAGATTTGCTGGGCTGTTAAGGCTGAAAAGGCTGTTAAGGCTATAAAGGCCAATAGGGTCATACGTCAACAAAAAACGTTAAGCCGTTCCGTATATCCGTGCTTTTATCGCTTTTAACATGAAGTATCCGCCGTAAAATATATCTGTTGAGATATTATGAAATAGCCGTTTAAAGAATTTTTGTGTCTTAAGTACTAATCTTATATACTACGCTTATTTATACGCTTATATGTAATACCGCTTCTCCATTACGCTTAACATATAACAACTAAATCTAAACGTAAACATATGTACATAGTAAATACACATATATGTGAAAAATATGACCCTTCCTTGGCGGTCGGGTAAAAATGGAAGTAATTCTTCGTTATTTCGTTATCAATAAGCTCAGTTATAAATCTATTGCGCTTGTATCTTGTTCTCTCGAACCTTGTACCTTATCCTATGCCCTACCCTATTTTAGGATTATATGGGGACGGGGCAGTATATAAACTTATACTATAAATTTGCGATGTTTTATCTTAAACTCTACTTAAATTAGTAAAAAATATAATTAACTATCCTACTACTACTTAAAATGAGGCACGAATTTACATACTCTGTGAAACAATAATCACGAAGTATAAGGAAGGAGGTAATTCTCGAAGTATTTATCAGCTTACATTACGGTATCTTAAATTTAAATATTAACGATATGTTCAATATTTGCAGTCGTGCTGTTGTATCGTTGATATGTCGTAATTCCCCTTGTGCCCTATCACGTGACTTACTAATTCGTACTTCGTTGACGGTCGGGTAAAAATGGAAGTAATTTTGTCCTTGTTTCGTTATCAATAAGCTCAGTTATAAAACTATTACGCTTGTATCTTATTTTTTCGAATTTTTGTGTCTTATTCTATGTCCTATCTTATGCTTACCCTATGGGACGGGGCAGTATATAAAACTTATAGTATAAATTTGCGATGTTTTGATCTTAAATTCTACTTAAATTTAAATACGATATAATTTTTTTTATCACAGAAATTAACAGATGTTTTACGTGTCTTAGGAGTTGCGCTTAGACGCAGAATTATACATGATCTTTTTAAGTACGCTTAAAAAGAAAACATATGATTGTATTTCTAAGCGGCTCCTTTTAAACGACGTAAAATAAGGCACGCTTATGAAATGCAAGAAACCGACTTCAAAAATTTTACATACTCTGTGAAACAATAATCACGGAGTATAAGGAAGGAGGAGGTTCTCGAAGTTTTTATCAGCTTACTACGGTTATGTTTTGCCAAGAAGGTATCTTAAATTTTCATAGTAATGTTAACTTATAAATTCACGCAGCAATATGGCTCGGCCTAAAACCCTGTTATTCTGATTTGCCTACCCTACCCCTTAAATCCCTGCTAGATGCATTAATAATTAGTTCCTATAATATCTTAGTAAATGGCACATACAAAAAACGAGAACCTCCTTCTGTTTAAAGTCGATTTAGGTTATTATTAGTTCACGTAACTTTAATCTAACAGTTCAGTCAGTGTTTGTTCGTTTTTACTTCTCTGCACCATTTCACTGCACTGCACTTCACTGCACTGCACTGCACAACACTACACAGCACTACACAACACCACACTTACACCACTTGCGCCATCTTGCATCCCAAACGCTGGAACCACGACATCTGGAAGTCTTCGACCACGCCATTCCAAAGACTAAGGCTACCCTTTCTCGACTGACTACACCAACTTGATAATTGTGGCCAAAGGACGGTGTGCATATCACCATACGTTGTACTAGAAACCGCTCAAAAATTGCTTGCAACTTTCTGATGATCCTTATAGCTCCCATTCCGCTACGAGTACAACATTTTAAGATTAATTACATTTAGATTTTAGAATTTGTAGAAAATAATGTAGGTATATTTCTAGACAATCTAGAACACTCTTGCCAACTCCATAGTAAATGAGAACAAACTCAAACGGCTACAACGTAAGAACTATATAATTTTTCTAAATTAGGTAGCTCCTCCATTATTTTCTATATTTACTGTTATATATGGGGCAGTAAAAAAACATAGGAAGGACTTAAAATAACTAATAAACTGAACATAATATCAGTTTATTGAATTTAATAGAATTACTGAATTGAATATAAGTTATAGATTTTAACTTGTAAATTTTACGTACCACCCTTATGTAAACGAATATACGTTGATGAATATCTGGTCCTAAGATTTTATAATCAGGTAAATTAATTAATAGCTAGAAAAAAATAATGATGTAAAAATGAGTGGAAGAAGCTAAGCAAATAAGTCAACCCGTGCCTTTTGGCACTCAATACTCTCTGCCTACCCCGTTAGGAATTTGGCGTGAAGATGTTTGTGTATGTGTGTATGTGTGTGTATAAAAAAATAATGTACACACCTCATCTTGTCCCTTAGTAGATTATTTGGAAACTATTGCTGGGTTTGATATTGGGTCTGGGGTGCTTGTGCTTATGCTCTGCGAATTAAAGGAATAATCTAAATAACAAATATATATCCCATATTTATTTCCATTGGCAGTTAATAGCTTATATACACCTTTTTGTGTAACGTGTACGAATAGAACGTTAAATGAACTATTTTTTTTCCTACGCCTAAATAAAAATGAAGAGAAGAGTAAGCTTTGTATGTACGGTAAAAATAACATTGTTATACAAGACTATATGTAAACTAACTTGTTGGAACAGGCAAATAGACAAGAGTTTTAAAATGATCATGTAACTATTAATGACATTGCTATGGATAATAAAAAAGTATTGAAGAAGAAAGAAATTACCTCGATCCAAGTCACAAATATTTTCGATTTGGTTCTGTTTACTTTCTGATGTAGTCATCAATTGTAATTTGGGTTCTTTAGCCATTACTAATTTGCACCACTTTATTTTTGTTGTTCATTTGCTTGGCGTGCCCTCGTCTTTTTCCCGAACGTACCTAACCAAAGTAGTTTAGTAAGTATTTATTAATTTTTCTATTTGTCATCATAGCCGCTATATTAGTAGAAAAAAATAGACAAACAGCTCTATGACAATCATTTTGACGAATAGATAAACGGAAGGACTTCGAATCCTTAGTAATAGAGTTCTGTTGGCAGCTTTTGTGTCTGAAACCCAACTACAAATACTGTCTATATTAATCGTTTGTGCATTATACATGAATGTTTTACGCAAGAATATTCAATCCAAGAATATATTTCATCCAATACTATATTAAGCGATTTATAGAAATACTAGCGGATCCAGAAGGCTAGTTCTGACAGTAACTTTAAATTTCCAAGAAAAAAAATGAGATTTGTATCGCGATTTCAATATTCTTATCTCTCAATTTGGTCCAAGTTACACATACGTACAAAATTTCATTAAAATAGGATCAATAGTTTTATTGCTTATCCAGAAAATACATCGTGACACGAGATTTGTATATATAAAGGTACGAATAAAATCATAATGCTGCTTTTCTTCCTATGTAGGTACTTGCTACTTTAATTCTGATATTTATTGATTGGAAACAACAAGTTACATACTTTCGGCTGCCTTGTAGTAATAGCAATTCCTCAATATAGTGTTTACTCAATATAGTATTTTAAGGGTAATCCGGTTTCTGTTGACAAACAAAAAAATATATATACTCCTACAGTATTAAATTACGGCCGTTCCCAATATTCAATCAATGTTGGAGTATAGATAGCTATCCCTTATGGTAAGTAAGATTTTCTCTATCCTTTAAAATTTTCCCAATAACGTCAAATAGTTTATCATTTCTATAGTAATATGTCGGTAAGTGATATATCCAAGCCCTCTCTTACGTTCCGGACATTGCAGAACAAAAATGAAATCGCAAGAAACATGTCTGGTTTTAATTATTTGATGACATTTTAAACGAAATAGATTTGAATATTTATTATTATATATTATAAGATTAAATTATCAATATTTTTTTAATAAAAAATACTTCCAATATTTTTATAGGAACCATTAGAATTTAATTAGTAAATAGAAATCCTCCAAAATTGACCGATAAAGATAAACAATACCAGAGATAAACTAACATAACATTTTATTGGGACGCTTCATCAAATAATTTCATTCATAAACCTATCCCCGGTATGCTATCTTTCCTCCCGTCAATAGGTAACGTGCAGGGATAAAGTTTCATATCCACAGCAAGATTATCGGGTCGGTAAAATAAGAGATAATATTTTTATCTCTAGTAACGCAAAATCGTAGACAGATTGAATATTGGAAACGGCCGTTAGTAGTCAACCATGCTAGATAATAATAGGTTATGTTTATGATTAATACAGTGGCGTAACTATAGGTTGGCAAGTCGGCAAAATGCCACGGGCCCGAGCCAGGAAGGGCCCCCGGTCAGTGAGGGCCGTGAGCATAGAGGATTATAAGTTGTAGCATTACAACATTTAGCTATAATTTTATTATGCATGGAATTTAATCCCTAGAAAGCAAACTCAAACAAAACACAGACAAATAGAGAAACTTCTTGTAACTTCGTCTGACAGAGCTAAAAAAAGGTATTCTATATAGGGCAGGGCCCTATCCTATAAATTTGCCAAGGGCCTCACACGGTCTAGTTACGCCACTGGATTAATATTTAATTTATTGTTGCTTAAATATACTACTTAATGTTTAGGAATTAAAAAATGTGAATCATCACTATTGATATATAAAATTTAAAAAAAAATATAGGCATTTATCAAATAAATACTACGGGGTTTGAATCACAAGCTAATAGGTATATACTATAACTAGCTAGCCGCGAATTCGTAAGCGTGGTTATCACCGAAATTTTATACAAACTGTCAACCCCAGAAATAATACCTTAGGGGTTGAATTTCGTGAAATCCCGTCTTAGTCCTAAGACCTAAATCCTAAAAAGAACCCCATGCTAAAATTGAAACTCCTAGCACTTGAAATTTCTGACCAGTCAGACCTTAGGCTTTTACATATATAGACAGGTAGATTTTTCAAAAAATACTTAAATAGTAAATAGTGAAGTAATTTTTATTTAAAATTAAGGGAAAACGATCATAAAAAAACATATAAGATTGCTAAATAAATGTCTAGTTGTATTGTGCAATCTACAAATTGGTTTAGTGGACTATGTCAATACGACAGTGCTCGTACTACGGTGTGTGCGTGGACTAAGGTCCAAACCCTTCCATCACTGGAAGATTATAATCCCACGCTCAGCAGTGAGAAAATAGTTGTTATATTTATTGTCATAGTACTATGTTCACAGTCGCCCATGAACATTTGCAGTTCCAAAGGTGTAGGTGTGTTCTTTACACAGGTAGCAATAGCAGCTCTCACTCGATTTGCGTAATCATCATGGTATAATTACTACCCGTGGACGTGGGTTTCTGTACATGCTCAAGTAAAGTGGTGGATCCTCTACTGAAAGCTTCTAGCGAACTCTTGGGAACGTGCGTAGAAACACGTTTGACTGAATTACATTATTTCCATACAACTCATGCACGTCAACGATTACTTGATGTTTAAATCACCACCTGGTTTAAAGATAAATATTCGCAAGACACAAGTTTAAAAAAAATAATGCAATGCAGAGACATCAGATAGTCTTAAGCCCTCTTAAACTTCTGGGTTTCTAATATAGTCGACCAAGAAGAAAATATATTTTTTTATATAAAAAAGTTTAATTTGCAAGTCTATAGACTCATGCTCATGTAAAGTGGTGGATACTTTACTGGAAGCTTCTAGCGAACTCCTGGATATGTGCATAGAGACACTTCACTGAATTACACTATTTCCTTACCACTCGTGTACGTTGATTATTTGATGTTTAAATTACCACCTCGTTTAAACATAAATATTCGCAAAACACAAGTTTTAAAAAAGTAATGCAATGCAGAGAGATCTGATAGTCTTACTCCCCAACTGAACTTTTGGGTTTGTAATCTGATAGTCGGCCAAGAAGTAATTTTATAATATTTCATACAAAAAAGTTTACAAGTGAACTTTATAATAATAAAACATATTCATTAATAATCCCTAATCTAAGGACATTATTGACAATGCGTAGTAATGTCCGCGACAGGTTGAGATGTCAATCGATAAGGCTATTCAAGTATTCATTCTTATAAGATAATTTGATTATATTTAAATAAGAAAATGATTTACTTGTTAATTTGGTCAAGTATCATTCGATATCGAATACCTGGTAGTATATCCACCTTATTCGAAGGTTGCTATGTAAACTTGTCGTGAACTTTACTACTATTAAGCATATATGCTTTTAGTATATATGCTAGTTACAATATGTTGACAATTATTGACATAAAATAACATTTTATTTAAGATAACTTTGTACCAAATCGTTGTACCATGTCATAATTTATAATTTTTACCATGTCATAATCTAATTTATATTATTTTTTATTTCATTACAATGTCCACTTACTTAAACGAAGGTAGATTCATTATATGGATTGTTACATAAAAATGGTAAATTTCGATCGAATCGAGAACGGTTAAAACTCTATATTACAAACATTTTTAAAAAGTCTCTTTTATACAAAGAGGAATTTTGTTATATCCGACATTCCGTTAAAAGAAAATTGAAGAATGATAGTTTAATTAAAAAAGTCAATTGTTAAATCTACTCGTCTAATCTACGTATCTAAATTTACCTAAAAAGTTAAAACATTATTCAATACTAAGTTAGTGACGATGTTTTATAATACACAGATAACAACACTAAAACCTACTTTCAAATTCAAATAACATTTACGAAATATAAAAAGAAAGAAGGTTCTCCGAGCTTTCTTACTGTTATGCTTGATATTTTTTTGCATTGTAAATGTTACCATTTTCGTCCTCGCATATCATATTAAAGTCCCCATACAACATTTGATTCCCTTTATAAACATCAATATTGAACCTCCAGATGAACATATATTATTTACCCATAAATCATTCTAAGTGACCACCCCCTTAAATAGTTTAACAGATTTTGTAAAATAATAATATTAATTATTTCCCCTCATCTTCATTTAAAAGAGAAACTAATAGAGAAAACTGATTTCAAATTAGCAGTCGGTGAGTCTGTTGTTAACTACTTCCCATATCTATCTATTTATTTATTTTATACCCACATAAATGCTAGTTATTTCTTTATATATACAGGGTATTACGGAAAGGGTATATCAACCCGAAAGGTACCCATTGTGACAAGGAAGAGAAGTTCTCTCCAAGTTGT
>DWNR01000189.1:0-23700 GCA_018250455.1 Polygonus leo | reverse complement strand
ATAAGTGAGGCACATTCGCAGCGGGCGGGCGAGGCATTATGAAATTGGCCGTACGTTAGGCGCCGTTACTTCCGATAAAATATAACCGGCCACGCCGCTCATATCTAGTACCGCCAGGTGACTTGCTTTTGGAGGAATGTCCCGATTTTTTCTAGTTTGTTTAATACCACAAACTAGAAAAAGTCGGGACATTATACGCATAAAGTACATTTTGTACACGGACGACGACGATGACTGGTCGAAATTAATCACTGCCAACTACGATACCACAACCATCTCACCAGAAATTTGTTTAAAAAAACTACTTAAAAAAATCACAACAAATTTCATTTTTGTAAATCTAGACATACGTACGTAAAAAGAATGTTCAGATATACATAGAAAAAAATACTGAAATCGAAATTGATTCTTCTCTTTTTTGGTATAATCCCTATTTGCATTTAAGTCTCTGATGGTAAGTTTAAGTATTTGCGTTCGTTTACTTAACATGTCCGCCTTTTTCATAAACCCATGGAAGATTTACTTACTTAATATCAGTAGACCAAACTCCTAACCTTTCCTAGCAACCGACTCACGTCTCCGCTATTCCCATCATATTATCTATTAGGGTAATCAATAATTTATTAACAGATGCTCGCCATTAACACAACTATTGATACACATTATGTTAAACGACTATAGAAATTTAAATATCGGTTGCGTTAAAGTAATAAAAATTTGATATGTAAAATAAATGCTAAAAAATATGCGGGTTATAGATAGAAAATAACGACATGGCATCACTGACTGTTTTGATAGTAAATTTGGGCTGTCGCGTAATAAATATAAGTATTTTTCAACATTAGACGAATGTTCTTTCGTAAACATTTTATTGGAATAAGTGTAAACATATTAATTTGTTTTTTATATATTTATGAATAATGGAGAATACAAATTAATTCCCAGCTGTGCTCATCGCTTTGTTTGTTCCATGTTTTGTTTTGGAGTGAACAATTTTTTTATAAAGTTAATTATTTTTTGAGATATACTTAGGTATTGCATTCGGCATTATCCGTGTGGCATGTTATCTTTTGTCCATTAAGGAATACCCTATGATATTCAGAAAGATTCTCAATTGTTACTCATTATACTAAAGTTAGCATGTTTTAGCCGAATTCAAATTCTTAAGATGCCTTTTGTACTTGTAGTTAATACTATTGTGTTGAATTAGGCTCAACCTTTAAAATACATGTAATATTCAACTTTGAGTGTAACAAATTGAGTGGCTTTCCTAATTAACTTGTCAAAATCAAAAGTTTTCCATAATATTTCACGTGGACAAACGACATTAATAGATTGACACACCGCACAGTGTCCTCAACTTTTGAAAATAACATAACAAAGGCAATTCCAACAGTATACAACTGTACACGAATAATAAAAAGAATTTAAGCATCTGCATTAATTTGCAGAACAAAAATTTTCATTCCTCGAGGCTCTGTATCCATTGAAATCACCGTTACCATTCTGTTATCAGATGACATGACTTATGCAAGTTGTTTTGCTATCTGTAATGCAGGTCTAGTTATCTAAGATCTAGTACTTTATATCTTACAGGCTATATAACAAATAGTGACAGTAAGATATATTTTCTTAATGACCGATACTAATTAATGTTATAAATCAATATCTACATCTTACTCGTACCGGATATTTATTGAAAGTAGTCATGTTCGGACATCACACTTAATTACTCAACCGCAAACAGTACTCTTACTTTAAGTAGTACTCTTCGTTGTTCAACTCCAACGGTAATTTTTGCCACTTCCTACTTCAATGGATACACGCAGTACGATATAATTTTGTGATTTTATAGAGATGTCCCAACTTAGTCCTTAGGATAGCATATGTGATCGACTTCGCTTAGGTAGGTAGGTTTTTAGAAGGGTAGTCAAATAACTGTCATTTGTGTCCTTGTATGCTGTCGATATTTTTGTAGGAAAACCTATGACATAAACCCTGGGCAACACAAAAATTATAAACAAAATGATTTTATACCTATAACCAAATATCTTAATATACGCTCATACAACCTACATGTAAATAAAGTAAGGATGGTTTTTAGTCAAAGTTTTCGATTGCGTTCATTTGTATTTTTCATCGCATCTAAACCAATAGTGGCCGGCACTGAAGCGTAATGAATAAGCTCCAATTGAGGAGCGGGTTCCGTATCTCACTACATTTGATGTGCACTACATCGCGGGGTAGAGGGGTAGTCGGCGTAACGTCAGAGATTTATGATCTCATAACGCGCCGTTCCTCGCCCACCAAGCGTTCAGACGTATTGATTTCATTTCGACATACATTTTTAAATAGTAGTTTGTGTATGCTTCTAGCGGACTTGCACTTGGCTTGTACCCAATCAAATCTTGATGTTAAACATTCATTGTTGTTTTTTATTCCTGCCCCGTTTTCATACGTTGTACTTGATGGCTATAATTTCAGTAAAATCCTTTAAGACGTAGGTACTTGCTATATTAATTCACATCGTATTGCTGCTACTTTTGGGTGGTTTATAGTCGAAGAGCGAGATTTTCACTTTCAATTTATTCCTGCTTTATGGTTAACAGCTCGTCTTAAAACAATTTAGGGAGTTAGATATGGTGTCTTACACAACACATTTGATGACATTTTAATTTTCAGCATATTATATTTTATACAGATTCCACATACCAAACTATGTACATACACAATGCCTTAATCCTGTAAGGTGTATAATGTGCAACACAAACTGAGTAGGTAGGTGTTATGTTGCGCCCGCACAGGTGCCAATGACTTTGAAACGTTTTGTAGCAAGGCGTCCTGCTCCTATCGCGAGTAACTAAAAAGGTGTCGTTAGTAATGGTTTTTGAAACATCATAAAGATGTCAAGTGAGCTGTTACCTGATTGCAGGTATCAGTGCGGTGTAATAGAGCGCTCGGAGCCGAGTAGCGTTTGCTTATACAGTTTAAAAGTTATATTTTCGAAATGACTTATTCCCCCTCTCTTGTTAATCAATGTCCTAATTTAAGTATATGAACCGAAATTCACCCTGAAAGCAAAAAAAAAAATAGGTAAAGGTTGTGTTGTGTATGCTTGTGTAATGTAAGCTAAAAATTATACATTCAATTTTTAAATCGCAAATATGTTCATATAAATATTGATAAATGTCAAAAGGCATAAGCAATAGTTAATATTTATTCGTAAGAGATTACCTAAAATAATTGTGTAAAGTTTGTTATGTTTGTCTTTACCATATAATCTAACCGTTCACCGCAAATTTATGCGTCAAGTTTCCGAAGTTATAAGATTATTACAAGCGTTCCCATAAGTTACTTACATAGTTTCAATCTTACGTAGATTGCGTAAACATCGTTATTAACTTTACTTGATTGATTTTGTTTACAAAAGATAATATTTAGACCAAATCTAATATTTATTGCTACAGCATTTTAGTTCGATGGATATAAAAATGTTACGTTACCAGAAATTGCATCCCGAATCGGATTCTGCGCCAGTAGATTTTTGGATACATTCAGTTTGTATAGAAAAAATATATTAAGATGACTTTTTTTTTGCTTCTTTCTTTGCTGACCTTACTTTCTTTTAATCACTTCATAAGTCACCAGTCCGGCATTGTTACTCTTTATCTCGTAATTTTTGATGGCCAGCGGTCACTTAACACTTCAAATTGTTTCGGATAGTTTATTTATTTTAATGGCGCCTTAAAGAGCATTCCACTAATCAGCCCGAGTGCATTGTCCAATGAATATAACATGATATAAAGTAATTGATGTTGAAGAACAAATAACGTTTTTACTTCTATCTATACTTGTATTTATCGTTGGATAATGATAATTTATTTGTTTTTCATGGGCGGTAATAAGGCATTATGATTGTACAATTTACTTTTTATCTACTCGCACTGGAAAAGGAATCTATCAATTGAATGTGAAGTTACCCCAGGATGCTCAGACATAAAAACAACATATTTAGCCCTACTTTCATGAGCTTCAATGAAATATATTGCCCCATTTATCACAGTATTCAGCAGGTAATAACAGTAGTTTGGTAGGTACTATACTTTACATAAAATTGGCATCGTAAATATTGTAATAACAGAATATCGATCGTGTTAAGACTTTTATACAATATCCACAATGTTTGCGCTGCCCACCACAAAACGTTTTAGAACCAAGATAAGTTGTAAGTTTGATTTTATACGCCAAACAAATAATTTGTACGATGCTTTAGAATTTCAAATTCATCCGTTGAGTGGACGAAATTTTGGTTGACTTTCATATGTCGTGTGCTTCATGGATAGTGCGTATAGGACTTTATTCGGTCCCCTAGTAATATTTATGCTTCATTTGCCACTGCCATCGGTAGGCGGAAATTTTAATTTATGCGCTTGAGATTGTTTGTTTTTATGAGATTACTACTTTTTGTATTTACGAAAAAAACATGATTTCATTTGATCGCGGAAGCCGGCAATCGGTCTCAATAACGATATTTAATTGATTGACGATTTAATATACTTTATCTAATGTTTTTCTGTCCAAGTGATGTTATACAGTTCGTGCAACTTCCAATCCCAAATAGAACAGGAAAATTGATTACAGATTACTTACTATTCTTGAGAAGTAAGTTGCAATGTATCCATTATATGCAAGTTAATCGATTTTATTACAGTGTTAAAACTATCACTCAATTATTGCGGGTTAATGCAGATTGATTGCTGTGGCAGTGGCAGTGTGGCAGTCTACAGTAAGATTACAAAGTTTGCAGTCAATAATGAAATATTGGCTAAGTGCGAGTCGGCTTCGCACATAAAGATTATAATATTTACCACGCTTCGACTGTTAGTTTATGGGTAGTATCTTCAGCAGTTGAAGAAGGAGTCACTCACTCACTAAAGAGGGTTATACCAAATTAAATCTTTAATATAATATCTATAAGATGAAACTGTGACAGGACAAACGGATGGTTAAATACCAAAGTCAAAGGGTACCATTGCTTTATTTTGGGTACGGAACCTTAAAAAGTCAAGATTTATATTAAAGCCATGCTCAACACCTAGATACGGTTTAAGTAGGTGCCTCCGAAAAGATATTTAAATTTTATTGGTGTATAAAGAGCGTGATGTATATTTCTAATTAATTAATATCGCAGCCTACATTCCACCTCTTCAAATATGGTGATATATTATGTCTGTGTCAAGAGTCTCCGAAATCGGCGTGTTTGTATGAGGAGAGTTATGAAAGTGGAAGAAGCTAGGCAAGTATGTCAGAACCGTGCCATTTGGCACTCGATACTCTCTGCCTACCCCGTTAGGGATTTGGCGTGAAGATATGTATGTATGTATTATGTCTGTTGCTACAATAATTATAACACTCGATAAGAATATATTTGGAACTTTATGAATATTGAATTAGGTGAGAGTAATTAAGATAACACTTTCTAGCAATCACACAAACTAGTCGTAGGTGCTTTAATACTTAAGTCAATATATATTTATGAATTTTAGACGTTTTATCCAGTTTTATTATATGAATTTTATTAAATGTATAATTTATACAGTCTACCTGGGCCTTACTTAACTTGAAGCAGGGCTAATTCTTATAGCCAAGTGTCATAACACCGGCTGAACGTGCCTTCTGTGCGGATAATACAGCAGCCGACGTATCTATCGTAGGATTTGGTTCGCATAACCCTAACATTGTCACAAAGAAGGAGAAAGGTTAAACTGTTTTAAGATGATGGATGGATGATTTTTTTCATTCAGAAAGGAGAAACATATTCATTAATAGAACAATGTCAATGAGTCATGGTTCCCATCATTATGAGATACCTATTAATATATAATATATTTAATCTTGATATATCTATGATAAAGTAGTGATTTAAGATATCTTGATATATCTAAAATCACTACTTCATCCAAATTAACGTTACATGCATAACCGCACGACAGTTATATTTTCTTTATTTTATTTTCATTCGATACAATTTATGAGTTCTATAACATTTCACTCATATTATATCTAATAATTTTACACTGAACTAATTAATCTGTGTCTCTGACATATAATATTCAAGAAGGCCACTAAACGTAAATTAATAAATAAATCTATCCCACAACCTGTTATGCGACGTAACATTTTAGTTAATAACTCTTAATAAATTTTCGTTAATTGATCCAATGTCTGGAACTGATAACATTATGCCCATAGCGATTGGCTACGCTTGAAAAATTCTAATTTAGAAACAGTGACACAGCAGAACTATGCTGCCATCTTGTTACGGATTTCGTGCAATTAACTAAAACCATTTATCTCTTGCATGATTTTCAATATTTTATTGATTTGCCGCAACGACAAAGTGTATAATTATAACATCCTGCGCATTGAATGGACATTAGACGAATAGTCGGCTCTAATTTCGTGGGCCCTCCGTGAATTTGTTTCTACGTTTCTTAATTTATTTTTGTTTGGTTTATAATGAAGCGTCAGCGATAACAATATCGATTGTTCGTGAATCAAACGGAAGTGGAAATTTGAACCCTGGCATGGCGATGCTCCGACCGTGACTGAACCCACAAATGGTTTATAGTCAACGACTTACATTCCTTTTTTTTCATTTTGTCATTGTATATTTATATTGTTTTCACAAACTCCCTTGTTAATTGTGGTTAGCGTTAAACATTTTTTGTCCAGTTGTTGAGTTTACCTCTTATTGACAAAGAAAGACCTTTTTTATTTTTATTATAAGTACTACTTCAGTGGCTACAATACAGTCTCCCTATTTTTGAGATACTTAACTCTTCTATGTAAGACATTTCACCGTATAATAAAATACCTCGTCTGGTTAGTGACTATTAGGCGTTCTACGAGCTCTACTGTCTTCAATACATCTCGATACGTAGAAAAATAAGAGAAGAACAAGCGTGTCGTACAACAGTTATCTAGATCTGAGTATTCTGAGAACTGAGGACTCTGCTACCAAATATCATGACTACCGTCTTACAAATGAGAAAATTTCGCTCTAATTATTTATGAATGTGTTATCGTCATATCTCGGGAGCTCACGACCCGGCGTCTGTGCGCACGACACGAGCAAAACCGTAGGTAATTAGCAAATGTGCCTTTCTTTGTTCTCTTGGCACGTTTTGCATTGGTTTCCAATCTATCGGTGCATATACCGAGATAGGTAGGTGCGCGACAGGGCGATGGATCGTTAATAAACCTCCATTACTTTCATTAAGGCTATCTGCGGACAGTGGTCGTATCGCGACGTCGGCCGTCATGCCATCGACACATAACAAAATTAAACGCGATGACGCTATCGAAGGCCGCGCATCGCGCGCTTGCCGCTATCCGCGGGCTCACTTAATTGCGAAATACGAATAAATGTCGATAATACGTTTTAATCGTTACACCGAGCGCCGAGCACCGAGCACCGATCGCCGAGCTCGACATCATTCTCTGTAATCCTAAATCTTGTTATGGAAATGACTGGAATACCTAAGCATCTATAATAAATTACGTTTCAGATTATCGTATGATCCAATCGTAAATTAAGACAAGATACATAATTAAGGCGAATAAATAAAATGGTTGGCATTTCGACGGGAGCACGATTTTGCCGAGCGATATACACATTATCCATTTTGAGCTATCAGTCCCCTTTAATAAAGTGTAGTTTGATTCGTTACATTTAATTGCGATTCAATCGCCAACAATATTGAAGGAGGCAGAAGAGTGCGGAGGCGGGACGGGGCTCTGAATGTCACGACAAGATTTTTAATTACGGCGAAGATATCATCTTAGAACTGCACTCCCTGCTATAAGTTGGCGACACGTCGTGAAATTACAATTCAATAATTATTTCTGGAGAGAATTGTAAAATACTGGAAGAGCTATTTATGGTAATTTTGTAGTGACAAGTATATCAGTGTAAAGTTGTAAAGTAGAAAGTTAATAAGGCGAAGTGCGGTGGTAGCCGGCGCACGGGCGTGCGTGGCGGCGTGTGTCGATGTCGAATATGATCCGGGGTTTATTTTCGTTCTTCTAATGCGTCTTCGGTGTCGTTCGGAGGACAATTAAAAATACAAAAAGTGAAACGTTTGTTTCAGACGTTCATTGTCTCCGTTATTAATAAATTCATTTTACTGAGTTGAAGTCGACGTGTATTTTATTCGCTTTAAGTGGTTTCACATTGTTTTATATTTATGTGCGGTTATTTTCGGCGAAGACATTATAATGCAGTTTGTGGGGGAAGATGTGAAACGGCTCACTCTTACTCCATTAGAGATATTTGAAACCTCGAGAGTGCAGTCATAAATTGACTTTTGTAGTAATAACGTGTGTTCTAAGAATATCTATTGTACTCCGTGCGTATTCCTCACGGGACGTGACTATTATCCTCACGATATAGGTGTAAAGTTAAATATTACGTTATGTTATAGAATGCTCATGTAAGCTTTTAATATATATATTTCTCTCAAAACAGTAAGGACAGTAAGAACCACTATTTATTTAATTATCTGTGGTAAAAAATTAGGACAATTTCATCATATTTTGTTTAGCAACAGTGCTCTGTCTTCGTATGGTAAGGTAGACGATGAAAAGGATTAAATGAAACCCAGTCCTCACAAAATAAGATCTAAATAACGTTTGAATCTTATTCTCCTTTATAATAGTCTATTCTTATTGATATTATGAATATCTTATTATATTATTCAAAAATGTTGAAATATTGCTGGGACATTTGTAATCATCTCTACGCTGCGTCAGAGATGCGTAACATCTGTGGCTGAACATAATATGCCTCTTGATCATATGCCTCGAACCCATACTGTTTCAATACTGTTTACAGTATTACTGCACGGCTCCTTATAGACAAAAATAAAGCGTTGATGCAACCGCACTTAATAGAATTCTAGTACTAAGATAAAAGCAGATGGTTCGATCGACCACAGGGTAGCACCACCTGTACTTGGCCTTAGTTAAAAATTCAAACGGATTTAGAGTTAATTGGTTGCATGAGGATACAATGTGCACACACATTAACAGCAGTGATCACTTATTATACGGTGGAATGCAGTGTCCGTACAATTTTTATTACTTGATTGGTGGGTAGAACTAAGAATCCACCGCTTTGTTATTCTAAGTGGCATCTACACTGTTCTACTACCTCTACACTGGACTCATTGTCAAGCGCTCAGTTGTTAAAGACGTTATGTATCTGCTGCTTTCGCGTTCAGTGTGACCAGCCGTGCTGCCCCGTGGCCCAGTGTGTCCGGACCTGCGGTCGTTTCGCGCCTTCTATTTCATACAGAAGGTCTTTACCTCCTTGAAAAGTAACAACCTTCTGTATTTGCTGCACACTACCCATTTTCCCAGGGATTAGCGGTGTTATCCCGTGTGTGAAGGTGAAGTGCCCAAAATCTACTCTTTTGGAAAGACAAGGCCGTGTCTACTTCTTGTAACCCCTTGGAGCGCTGCGCCGATCCGAAAAGATGTGATTACTCGTATAGAAGGAGGGCAAGGTTATTAGTATTTTTCTACTAGTCTGCTATAATAAACATGAGCATTTGTGTCATATATTCCTCTATATACAGTCTACACACTTTCAGCCCGGTGGCAGAACTCATTTGGTTCGACCGGGGTGGTATCACCGCCACCCTCATAATCCTCCGTCAAACAATTTAGTATGTTTCGGTTTGGAGATTCGTGGTTGCCGGCTATACTTGAACACGAGGCCAATAGCTTAGTCCTCAAGGGTAGCAACGCATCTGTGGTCAACCTTAAGTACGATCTAATCGTGCTCGGGGATAATCACTAATATCCATGGACATGCAGTGACCACTTACCATCAGGTGGATTGCATGCTCGTTTGCTACCGATAAAAAAAGTCTACACATATCAAAATTATACATGGCCTTGGTGGTAAGGTATAGGCTCATTTAGCCCCTCTATAATATAAAAAAAAATATTCGTTTTCATGCCAAAAAATATACATATCTGGCGACATGAACAGTTATTCATCTTCCAGAAGCATGTACGAGTATATATAATACTTTTTGTTGGTTAAGAAAATTTCATGGTTAGATACATTTTATTTTTCCTGAAAGTCGTAGATTCGCGGGCACGTCTTCGCGCCTTACTACCACTGCATTTACTTTACTGCTCTGATATTTTACAGGTAGCGCTCTTAACTTCCATATGACCTCTTTTATAGTCTTCTCTACGCGTTATAGCCGTATGTCACGTGATCCTCTGATTTCACTAACTCAGGAATGATAGGCGGTTTTCCTCAAATAGTTTGACTATTAAACTACGAAATATACATACATACATACTTTACATTTCTAAGAGATATTATAACGTTTAGCAGAAAGTTGTAGACCATATTCATTAAAAAAAATAAACGATAGGCTTTGAGACGTATCCTCAATAATTTCCGGTTTACAAAAAGATAGAAGAGGCTCCGCAACAAAGTGAAACAAGATCCACTCTACTAATCCGACAAAAGCGAGCCTTGTTACCCTTCAAATTTATTTATAAGAAAACTCTCGGACAAGTCGTTAATACCTATAAAGTAGGGGCGAGAGAGGCGCGAGCGAGTTTATAACTCACGTACCGAACTTTACTCGCCGACACATAAAATAATAGGTGTAAAAACTTACACGGGAATGTACTCAGTGAGCGAGCGAGCCAAGATGGACGGCGCCCTCGCAGGCTTCACTGGGCACTGGCGCATCCTCCCGCCGCGCTGCCACTCGGGCAAACCCGAGCGCTGTTCGCCGATCACCTTACCAACAATGCACCTAGCCGAGAAATAACTATTTTGTACGCGTAATTAATGGTTCGCAAAATGCTAACAGCCTATGAATATCCCGTAGCCTAGCCCGGCTTTCTTGCTCTATAAAGTGAGATAAAAACAGTTTTGTTGTTTATAGTTTTGGTTACGCATAATTTTATGATACTGGTTTTTCTTTATGACAAGTATAATAATTGTAATAATATAAACGTAGCAAACAAGCACGCAGTCCTAATGGTAAATGGTTACTACCGCCGAGGGACATTAATAAACATCCCCAAGTACGATTGAATCGTAACTGAAGTAGACCGTAGATGCGTTACTACTCTTGACAACTAAGATGTTCGCCTCGTAACAAAGTATAGCCGGCAAGCACGTCTTTCCACATTGAAACACAAGAATTGTTTTATGGATAATTATGACATTTCTACAAAATCTACTAGGTTTTTACCAGGTGGAGGAAATATATAAAAAGCCTTGAGCGGAATACATCAACAGTTAAACATAAACGGCACGTCCCATTCCTACTTAAGAACGAAAAAATATTTCTTAAAATTAATCATGGTAATGAACACCTTTCGAGGGTTTTATATCGGCGTTAATTCAGATATCACTGCGGAAACAAACGTCCGTTTATCCAGCCATCTGTGGTGCAAGCGCGCACCGGTAATCGTTAACCCCGAGGTGATATTATTTTGAATATCCATTTCCTTTAACGTTATCTATATATATAAAAATATTGTATTGGTTTGTGTACGCTTCAAAAACTCGAAAAGTACTGCACCGATTGAATTTAATTTTGACACGATATACAATCAATCATCAAGGGTGGTTTTAGGCTCTTTTTTGCAGCTGTAACATGCCTGAAACCGCGAAAATTCAGCTTACGACAATAATTGCCTTGGCAGTCGTTGCCATAGTAACCGTTTCCATACTAAACGTTGCCTAGGTTAAGGTATTATGGTAACGATTACCATTTAATTCATTGCTATTGTTACCATGGCAAATTAAAAAATTGAAATGGTAATCATCGCAAAGATCATCGCAATTTTAATGTAATATTTAACTCCATCATTTAAGGGCTATTGATTTTAAAACCATATTTTTTTTTAAATTTCAGTACCAAAGTCCCTAAATTACAGAATTGTGTAACACGCATGCGAAGCCGCAGGTAGCAGCTAGTTATTTGAATATTTCTTTAGTGAGGGCGTGAAGGTCTACTTTGCATCGCTTTGTTGTGTTGTTTAGGTGTAAGATGTATGACACAAATTCGAATAGGAACTCGGAGCCGCGGGCACTGGGCACGTGCGTACGCGCACCTTGCACCATTCTGTTGTTGGGCACGAAATAAATGAGCATATGAATGCGATAGGGTGTTCTGTTCTCCATAACGATTAAGATTTTTGATACAAATTACTTTTGTGCTAGTTGGTTGACAAAAGTATGATCAAATGCGATACTACTTTTAAGTACTGAAATAACGAAATTCCTGGTGGGACATAGTAGCATATTGATTATATTTGCGATTAAATACTATTACCAGTGAATAGTTTACTACATTGATAATATAATTGATGTAGTAAATTATGTCAGTTTCCTACCACTTCGAGTAGCTAGATAGTGTCATTGGATAAGATTTTATGTTTGATATGGCGATATGTGATAAGGGTTGATTTTGTTTTACTTAATTATGCTAGTAAGATACTACATGAATATATAGTAGCATTAACATTATCACACAATAATGATGTATAAACTTTTCAAAATTTGTGATTGTATTTTTTGTGAAACTACATTAACACAGGTACGATTCGAAATCGTAAGTACGTGGATAGTATGACTTACACGCTTATCATGATACTACGTTGGTACATAAAAATTGTTAACCTGATTTAAATCACCTATCTTCTAAGGCTTTACTCGCCATGTAAAGAATGTCTTAATCTTAAAAAAGTTCTTATTATGTATCTTATTTTCCTCTTGTTAGTACTATATTAATTTAAGACTACGATTTGACGTTTGTGGTACAGTGATCAAAACATTGCTTCATCATGCAGAGTTCAATGGCCGCCCTATCAGATTTAAGTGATAAAATCTGATGCCATGTGTATGTGATGTTATGACCATGGTTTAAGTGTATAAATTACATAATGTAATTACGTTATATAAGTTATATATATAATATATATAAGTTATATATATAAGCATAAAGAACATGCGGATCAGCAATTCCGACATTATCGTGTACGCAAATGTGACATTAATTACAAGATTTGCATGGCTAAATTCAAAGCGGATGCGGAGGGGTTCATATTAAAATTTCGTATTCTTGGTAACCTGTTATCCTTCCAGTGACCGAGGTCAATCAGCTATAGTAGCTGCAACTATAAATTTCTTTTAATAAGACACAAATACAACTTTCTGTTCGTTTTGGCTCGCCAGCCAAAGAAATTTAAATAAAACACTTTTATCAGATTCGACAGGTGGAGCAGTTTTGTTGTTTTTTTCTGGTCGTTTTAGCGTCGCTGTAGGTTACGGATTAGCAGCAACTAATCGATTTCCGATACGGAACGGGAAGAGCTTTATTAGTATCATAGATAATGTATGGTTCGTCTATATTTCTACATATAAAACGAATCTGAGTTATCGATGTAGCCTATATAATGAATTATTATACAGGCTACATTCTTAAATAGGTAGTAAGGAAAGATTTTTTTATAAGGCATAAAGGTAGCAAACGAGTTTGCAGTCCACCTGATGATAAGTGGTCACTACTGGACATCAATACCTAATCATTCCTAAGCACAATTAAACAGCTTAGCTAAGTTTGATTACAGATGCGTTGCTACCCCTGAGGACTAGAATGTTCGCCTCGTATATAAGTATAGCAGGAAACCACGCCTCTCCAAACCGAAACACAAGAATTGCTTCACGGAGGATTATGAGGGTGACGGTGGCACCACCCCGGTCGAACTAAATGAGTTCTTCCACTTGACACAAATATGTTTTTGTACTTCTTATATAATGTACTTTTGTACTTTTACTTCTTTTGTTATTAATATATTCGCTTAAGGTGCCACAGGTTTCTGAATATAAGAGGTAAACAAATGGCTACATTAGACTGGATAAACAGTTCTCTCTTGGTTGTATTAGTTTTGACTCTATAGCTAATAATTAACTTTAACGAGGAAAAAATTAGAATATTTAGTAAAAGGTACATTGTAAACAAAGAAAGAACTAAGAACAAATATAATTTATTTGTTACAGCCCGATAATATATTATTATAAACCCAATGTGAACTGAACTCTTCCGCTAGTGTAGGTACAGGAAAGCATTTATTTACATCGCATGAATACGTCAATATTATCTACTAAATTTTCATTACTATTACAGTGTGAGTACTTAAACTTCCCACGTTAACCGTCGTTTAGGAAACATTAAACAGTAGTTTCGCCATTATAATTTCAATATCGCTACTTTGTGTACAAAGTGGTGGTTTAATATTCATCAGGTCTTAATCAGTCTGTGGCAGCCCACCCACGTCTGAACGACGGTGGTACTCACCGTTTTCTTCACCATCAGTGTGGTCATCGTCATACTAATTTACTAACTCCGTCTTCGAATGGACTATGCGCAATAAATATTTAAGATTAATCTGATTGGGGACTGAGGCTAGTTAGTTTAGAGAATACTAACGATGGCTAAACACTCGGCTCAGCTATGGAGGTAGCCAACGGATCTGTTTTATTTTGCATAGCCTTCGTTTGCAATATAATTTTCTGTGAATTAATGCACAAGTGTTCTAAGTGGCTCCGATGCTGTAAATTTATCTATACGATGCTTGTAACTGAATATTTTAGCTACCTTATAAAACGGTTTTAGTCAATGTTTTTCTGTAAACTATAAAGCAATGTTTTATGTATCTAACATTTGTATTTTATATAAATTTTAATGACTTACCTATTATTCATTAATTTAATTTTAAAAATATATTTTTTTATTTTGTTTTTAAAAACTACTTTATGATGTCACCACTTTCATATAGATATCATAAAGTAGTTTGTTTAAATAAACATTAATTTCTGAAAAGAATTTTCTTTATTCATTATCTTGTAATTAAAATACTGTATTTTTCTGGGTTATTCTAAATAGAACTTACATAGTTTAATGTTCTATCATCTACTACTAAAGAAATATAAATGATTTTGGATACAAATATATAAACATATAATATCAATTAATTTTTATATTAACTACAAAACGTACAAAAAGATAAACTGTAATCACAAATACCGATCAGCGAAGGAGAGGATATAACTTGTAGAGTCTGATTTGTTAGACTTTGGGTACCTATCAAGTAACAAATTGTGTATCTAAGATCGATACTGGCGTAATGAAGAGGGCTCAGCATTTAAATACATTTGCATATTAGAATGCGCTCACTCTATCGGTACGGTATAGCGAGTGTGCTAACTCTACACTTCGCATGAACTCTACCTTTCCACTGGGCAAGTTACTTGCATGTAAAATGTTTGCAAACAAAAATGCATTTATATAAGTAAGAGAATGTTACTAGTTATTTTTAACTATCTTTAGCTGTGTACGTACACAGCAATATTTACTTTTAGTAAACAGCTATTATTACATTTTGAGCTAAATAAAAATCGAATCGAATCAAATCTGTCAAATTATTAACAACTGTACTACAGATGGCATTGTTAGTAAGTATTACATGAACAACTAGATGGCGTGGAATATTTTCAACATTACATTTTGCCAGGTGGTAGAACTCATTTAGTTCGACCAGGGTGATACCACCGCCTCCTCTAAGATCCACTTTATTTCAGTTTGGAGAGACGTGGTATCCAGTCCAGTCCCCAGTATCCAGTTTCCAGTGATAGCAACGCAGCTGTGATCTAACTTAGGTATGATTTGGGGATGATTACTGACGTCCATGGGTGGCAGTGATCACTTACCATCAGGTAGACTACATGCTTGTTTGTTACCTTTATACAGTAAAAAAAAACATACGGGCGGTTGGATGGACAGCGAAGCCTTGATAATGGAGTTCCAATGGCACTCACTTTGTACTTAACCCTAATAAACATTTGTATTAACAGTTTATTATTCTCACCACTTTAATATATAGCTAAATAATGTACAATAAGTAATAAATACACGTACCTACATTTGACCAAATTAATTCTCAGTTCATGCTCCTGAATACTATTATCACATTATGAAATCCGACCACGTCATAAAATATGAGCTGAGCGTGATTGATCTCTGACTAGATAATACTCATTACCGAGTCTCTTGGAGTTGGATAGCTTTATTATGTTTACTATACTATCTTACTGGACCTTTGAGTAATATAAATTGAATATATTTAATTAATAAGCACCAATAATTGAATAATACAGTAGTAGACACAGCGCGTTATTTTATACTAAATTGATGAAACAATTAAAATTATAGCATTATACGTACGCTTAAAACATTTAGAAAAGTTTATTAACAGTAACATACTCATCTATACAATGAAAACACTCAGTTAGTTCCTAACTTACACTTAGGAAGAGAAGATCTTTCACAACTCTTTTCTCATTCAAAAATAGCTTAGGTGCTAAACGGTTAGCTTTGTTTGTTTTTGTTAATACATACTTTATCTTACTCCATACTTATTTAACTTTATTTTACGGTGTGTACAATTTATTCGTACTAAATGGCTAGGATTACTAGTGTCAATTCGAACAAACCTTCGGCTTTACAAGGTGATGTATCATCGCAGCGGTTGTACCTATTACGGCAGCCGGCAGACGGGGTAGAAAGCTGCACACTCGTACACTCGTTATTGCACACTTACATGCTACTTGACTACTTGTGTTGCCAGTACAATATTTATAAACTGCCGTCTCCGTTCTATCATAAGTTTCTTCAGTCTAATGTATCATTTACCGTCCCAAATTTATTCCACATTAAAAAAAATGTTGCGGATTTGTAGGTTTAAACAAACATTATAATATGGAATTTTGAAAGTAATGCTTGATATTTTTATATGTAATTTAAGTGATAAGTACTATTGGAATTTAATATATTATTAATATTCACTATCAATATTAATATCCAATCCAATCCAATTTATTAGAAATTAAGGCAAGTAAAACTACTTACATATTTTCACGTAGAATTGTACCTTTAAATTGATACATGAAATATAAACCACGGATTTTTCCACAATAATTATTTATTTAGAGATGTAATATTTTGTATTACGTCTTAAGTTATTACAAATGTCAAGAAAAGTATATACTTAACACTAAAACAGTTTAAACATGCTAGCATATAGGAAATTTAGATATAGTGGCAGCTGGCAACTCCACCGAGGGTACACAAGTGTATGTTGTGGATATGTAGCGCTGATGGAAGCTAGGTCGCAGCGATGTGCAGCTCGATAGCGACACCAATTAATATGCAATGTTGTACTTCTCGTAAACTAGTCACGGACATATGCCAATATGTTCGAACCGTTACACTACACACTATTTGTATAATTCCGATCGATTACCTGCCTCATCGGAGCATAATTAATTTGGTATTTAAATTCTCTTCGGCCTCATCCGTTGGTGCCAACATACAAAACCAAGATGATTATAATGGCCAATTGCTAAATGTTAGCCGTCTATTTGTTAAGTCAGTTCATTACCTAACTAACATTCATGAATTGAAATTAAATAGTTAGGCTCTTGTTTAACACTTAAAGGGTTATTTATTTTATTAAATCGCATTCAATTCGTTTGACCAAGCACTCGCTACCTAATCTTATACAAAATATATTATTACTATAACTATTACAAAGATAACTATCACAAACTATAAATATTACAAAGATAATTAAGATAAATTTTACGTCTAAAATCATTACAATTCAATAACTAAGGATTTATCAATACCCAGCATATTACAGAGCGATACAATTGTATTTAGTTCGTAATAAAGCGGTACTGAAGTAACATTAAAACTAAAAATAATTTCACCAAAGAAGAACTTATAAAATACTTCATGTGCACGAAAAATTTGTACCTAGCGAGGTAGTTTCTCCAAGAGCTTATTAGTAAGAAGCTACTAAAGAGCGATACAGTGGTAGCTACATTAGTAATGGAGCTAATCGCAGATAATGAGTGCGGCGCGAACAGTATGGTAATGCGGAGTATCACACATCGGCGCGCCCTCTATCGGCGGCATCACGCCGGCGCCGCCCGGGACCCACGTCTTAGAATACATTCCCGTATGTATCTGTTTTATGAATTGCAAATGCTTTTATGATGACTTATACTATAAGGGAAGACCACAATTGACCTGTTGATATTCTTCCCATGATCCAGAATTTAATTTCGTCAAGTCGTAGACAAATATTACCTACTACATGATAATAAATAGTATAGGATAGGTAGTCGGTAGGTACCTGACTACGAGTACTGCTTACGTATCATAAGAAAATGTTTTGTAAATTTCCACTAAATATTACCACAAACCGTTTTAATATTGTAAGTGAATTGAAGGATCCTTTAAAATGAATTAATCGAAATGTTAAAACAATCAATTTCCAATCTTCGTGGTCATGTAGATAATTCAAACTACTTACACTATTATGCATAGATTGATATATTGTATATGCCTATATTTATTACATATATATTATTATCGTTTAGTTGTAGCTTTACATAGTACAACTTAGTACAAGTAGCGATGGTTAAAATTTTCACCAAAAAAGTGAAATATATAAACTTACGTCAAGTATATTTATAAACGGTTTAACATAACAATATCTTAAGTACTTATAACGTCTCATTGAACATTCAAATTACATTAAAAAGAAACGTAAAAGAACGAAAGGTAACAAGGAACAGAACCAGTCATGATACGGCCGCGTAGATTGATGACCTACCGCAAACTCGACTGAAGAATAACCTACGAGTATAACTATAGGCTCACTGACGTTAAAGCTCGCAACGCACAGCATAATAATTAGTCATTAGAAAGTAGGCAGCCAGGGAGGGGGAGGACGGGTGGAAGGGGCGGGGCTCGTCTGTTTCAGCTTATCTGAAATTACATCTTTTATGGGTATCCGCGATTATTCCGCGCTGCAACTTGCGGCGCGTTACTGCCGCTCGGAAAACAACTCCGCATTACCATCGGTGTTCTACATAATCCCTACTATTGCTTTTTATGAGATTGCTTCTTTTCGCTTCTCACGCCTGCGACCCATCCACTTTTGTATATAATGACTTTGCCTGAAATTGCTTGTATCCACTAGGAAACGTCGCACAGAAATTCTTTTCTTGAAAATTGCCTTATTACATAAGCTTACAGAATAGCTTCAGATTACAATATAATATGTTGCTACATATTATACCTTAACTTACTCAGCTGCCTACAACAAAATTTATGAGCGGGTATAAAGGTCCTGGGAAGAGAAAATGGATACAATCTAATATCTTTGTTTGTTACACAAAGAACTGTCTACAACAACAGACGAATAATTCAGTGGAGTTAACTTGAATTCATAATCAAGTAATTTATGTGCACGGCGAATAAATTAGCCGCTTCAGCCCGCGCGCCGCCCATAACTTACCCCAATAAATTGCCCAAAGCGGGCCAACTTCATTTTATCTCCAAATACTAATAAGTACTGGTACTACCTACGTACGTTTTTTATTTCCCTTTTATTTTTGGTCGTTCCGTAAATTTCCACCCCGATATGACTATTTTATGATGGCGTTACGCGATTACAACGTGATAAGCGTTTAATGCGACGAACGGGCGCAAGTGCGACTACAAACTAACGAAAATGTGACTTATTAGCTGATACCAATTCTATTATTGCCATGTCGGTGTTATGTTAATAATGTTTTAAATTTGCTTCGCCGCGGGGTGATTTTAGACTATGGATAAGAAATTTGAAATTGAACTTTAGAGCTCATAAATTTCAAATACGATAAGATCCAATTTCCTCTGGCCGTTCAGTTGTTACTTGCTACCTTTAAAGCTGTAAAGCACGATCACGTATCAGGTAGCACCTGCTTTGCATAAGGCGTCATGCCGAGTACCCTACGTTTAAAGTGTAAATTTTGCGATTAAAAGTATAAAATTGAGCATAAATACGGGGAACAAAACGCGTTCCGATAAGAATAATAAGTGAACTACATAATACCCGCCATCGGAAGGTCGAACCAAGGTGTCCTTATTTATGTCTTATGATTAGGTACTGCTTTGTTTTGTTGTGACTAATGTTCCGGTTTCCTCAATAACCGTGTACTACTAACAAAAAAGAAATATCCTCTTTGACGTTCTTTAATTGGAAAGAAAATTTGCAGTAAGTAGAGGCTGAGTGCTTATATTTCTTACGGTTATTATTGGAATCGGGCCGATATCAGTAGTTATTCTTAAAAATAATAATCTATTATTTATTTATCATACTATTACACCACTTGTGATCATTGACCACCGTAATATATTTTTAGGAGTACTATATACGCAGATTATTTAAAATTGTTTGTAAATTAATCACATACTAAAAGTATTACTGTTCTATATTCATATTACATTATATCATGTCTAGGTTCACAGGTTAAACATATATTTGTATTGTTAAGGAAATTAGACCGTAACAAAAAACGTTTGAATATTAATGGAGGTGTTTTGAATAAAACAAAGAGCAACTTTAAATTATAAAGATAATGATACAACCCCGACAAAAGTTGTCATGGTGTCCAAATTGTCCAATAGAGGCGACGATAAAATTAGCATACACCGAATAGAGGTGTCACGGCGCAGGAAGTGAGGTGTAATTTGTAAGGTTTGTGATTAATAAAGTGTACTAAGTGTGACCCGAATAGGACAGATTAGCGACCACTTTATCACTTCTATTCCGAGTTAACGTCGCGTGACGGATCTCGTTTGAAACTCATAAAGAGTCCAAAGCAAAATACACTCGTAGATAACGCTTAGTTTACGTCTCGAGGCCTTTTCCACTTGCCAAGTTTAGACCCAGTCACTGGAGGGTCAACTTTAACAAGTTTATTTAAGTTTAGCATTATTATAATTGAATTTCCACTTTATAATTGGGTCTGCTAGCTAATGACTATATTTTTGGTAACTGTCAAGATGTTTTAGCAGGAAAATACTCTGCGAATCTTATTTAGTTGAAGCTGTTTTTATTTTTGATATCTTGGTTGATATGTTTCTATGTTGAATGGTTCTACCTTTCCAGGATTCGAATTTCACACGTATCTGAATTTCCAAGTCACTTGTATATTGAAAATGAATCGTCATTTGATTTACAAGTGATGAAGGCATCAAGAAATACACAATCATGTCTCACGTAGATATGCATGTTTCCTCGTGCCTTTAGACATATTTTAAAATAAAATAATTTACCATTTGACAACATTGTAGCCTGGCTTAAATATTTTGTTATACTGACCTAGCCAAGGTTGTCGTAAGGCATAATTAGGATTTTTGCTTTAAAATTAGTTAGGACTATTTTTTCGGTTAGGTACTAATAAAGGTACTAAGTACCTAGGTACAGGTGAAGAACCCATTTTTGGTGAGTCTTATGTGCACACGATGAATTTATCTGTTAATGTTAGTTTATAATACTTGTAATATTTAACAGAGCGTTGTAGAAAATGAAGTTTCCTTAAATCTTCAAAGATTTTTTTAAATTTGTTATTTCAATCAGCAATTGCACGTAAATTTTCTAGCCAATTCCAGGACGCATGAATTTGGAGTCGAAAATATTATATCACGGTTGTTGAGGAATTTTGAAATATTTGATCATTAATGCAGAACTTCCTCCTTACCTTATTTAGCTATGTTTATTGCATATTCAACTACAATACGCTTAGTTTTATGTACTAAACAGTATTTATTTATTAAATAGAGGGAAATTTATCATAACTTACTGTTTTAAAGCCTCTAATTCGTTATTGAGCTCTAGCATTGTCTTATCTGCGAGGTAACTCACGTTTCCACCATTATCCCCTGCAGGCGCACATTATAAGAGTGTTTGCCCAGGATTATAGGCACTTTGAATTTACATAACATTTTCTGTCATTTGCTTATCGCTCACATGACAAGACTCGCGCATTATACATGAATATATTTGACAAATTTTAGTAAAGGCGACGGTGTGAAGTATTCAGGAATGTCTCGCAAAAGCCGAGTATAAGCCCGACGGCGTGAGGCTATGAGCATTTGAATAATCGCACTGTGCTCAAAGCCGGGGTATTATATGATAATAATTTCACGCGCGAGCGACTTGCGCCGGGTGGTTCCCCCGTCCCGTTTCGCCGTATCGCCTGCCCGGAATGTGTGAAAAAACTTACTATCCATGATAAAAATAAATATTATTCATATCCATTCGACTCACCATCGACGTCGTGTAAGCGATACGGAAGCTTTAAGTGGCCAGAATACCTATAACTATTCAATATTCTTCCCCCAATTTTCTAATTAATTGATACTACAAACGTTTAAAACCATTGAGGTGTTAAAAACGAAGGGCTGATGTTGTAGGGGAAAAGTCAATTTGCGCTGCAGTACTAACCGTGGTAAGAACTTAAAAAGGAAACTTGCGTTTAGTTTTAGTTTAAACATACATATATAGTGTTATATACATAATAGATATTGTTTAGTTTTCATTATTATTAGTTGGTAGTTTAAATATTGTCAGAGGATTGTAATAAATAAATCATATATTTTTACACCTGACATACTGGGCCGACGGTATCCTACCTATTGCAGAGCTGCATATTTTATACTGTGCCCAACAATCGATGGAACTAATGGATCATATGACATTTTTTGAAGTATCCTTACACTAATAGCAAATCCAAGTTTCTCAAAACTAGAATACGCATTTAGTATTAAAGCTATAAAATAAATTTCCTTATAAGTAAAAAAAATCAACCAACATTATGTCATTACGTGTTTAGACATGCAAAAACCATATAGAGTGCGAAGACAATTAGCACGAATGTTTACGTAGAATGTAAACAGGCCCTCATAGTAGCAAGTAGCTATAATTGGCGTAAACATACAACAATTTGTAGTTATTCACGGCAGATACGTGTGAAGTGTTTAAATTAGCATATCACAATATTATAACGCATAATTACGTTGTAAAACGATCGTCATAAAATTAGTAATTCATAATAGTGTTGTTTTTAGATCGCGTATCTTTAATAGGAGTGTAATGTTGTTGAGTGTTGTAATTATTAATTTCATCATAAAGCAAACTGACACTATGGTGGGTGAGCACGCGCCTCCCCTCAACAATTAACTACTTACAAGCAATCACGTTAGATTATGACGTCATAATTATAACCATAATCTATGAACAATGTTTGTGAAGCTTTAACAAGTGGGGAATCATGTACTCGTAATGTTGTTATAACACGTTATAACTCACCGTGTTTATTTTTTTTATTTCAATTAACGATCAACCATATTATGATGCAAGCATGGAATTACTATTAGTTATATCCCCAACTTCGTTCCTAGATCAAATGAGGTCATGAGTGATTACAAACTCAAATTTGTGTCGCTTTTATTTTTATTTATAAATACCTGTTAGAAAGGAAATGTATAGAGAATTTCAAGGGCTCCAAATAAATAAACCTTAGAGTAAGGCCACCAAAGAGTGCGCATTACCAAAGAGTACGCAATGCTTTGTATGGGCGGTAAATTTGGACGTATGGCAACACTGTGACGTGTGTCAGTAGCCTGTGACGAGTTGAATCAGTAGACACGCACTCAAGTAAGTGAGATATTTATTTTAAATTTTATCGCA
>DWNR01000188.1:0-23731 GCA_018250455.1 Polygonus leo | reverse complement strand
ACGTGCGTGTTCACTCGACTTTAACGGACGGCGAACTGGCGGCATTGTATGCACGCTGTACTTACACTCGTCACAAGTTAAACGCCGGCTTGGCCTATCTCCCTATATTAATATATCTATGGTTGAACCTGAGTGTTTTCTTTACAAAATACAACAGGAAAAACACGCATCCCCTCGCACTGTCGCCTTTCAATCATCATTTAATGTTATCGGAAACATCTAATACGGCAGGTGAGATCGGACAATCCTTTTCACGGAGTGGACAAAACGGTTGTTTCTCTTATCAACCACCCGTTAAACAAATAGTTCATCGACGGCTCATTTTTTATTTCATTTTTATATAGATTATAATATATCTATCTATTAGTAAGTGATGCAGAAGAAAAGGTCTACGGCTCTACGCTGCTGTTGAAATTATAAATCAGTTATTTTTCGTGTTCTATGTTTGCTAGGGAAGTAAGGTCTTTAAAAATAATTTATTTATTGTTAAATAATTTATTTGTATAATATTAAAGCAACATAGTGTATCTTAATCGAATGTAACTAACGATTTTGCAAACCTTTTTGTATATCTAAATGTTGCCATCAATAAAATTTGCTATTTATGTAATATTCTAAACAATTTAACTATTGTTATAATATTTTTCGCATAATATATTGCAATTTAGTTCGATTAGACTGTTCTTATAATTCTCATATTAACATATTGCAACGACTGTTTCCAGGTGAGAGGAAAGATCCACTAAATGCGCTACAAGTGAAGAATGGAGGCTCCAAACGCAACGCGTTGCTCAAGTGGTGTCAACAGAAGACTATGGGGTACAGCAACATCGACATTACTAATTTCAGGTGCGTGATCTGTGTTTAGCACGGTGCCACTTTGTTTGCGTCATATAAGAGAGAGTGGGTCAAATTTTCCCCGTTTTTGTAATAATTTTCATTGATACTCCGCTCGTTTTGGTTTAAGCGTGATGTTATATAAACTATAGCCCTCCTCAATAAATGGACTATCCAACACAAAAATAATTTTTCAATTCGAACAAATAGTTCTTGCGATATGCGCGTTCAAACAAACAAACAAACTCTTCAGCTTTTTATTATTAGCATAGAGTATAGCTGACTAAATGTTAAGTGGTGCTCAATCACACAACGGTTAAGAACCAGTGCACAGAAGCATACAGACGTGACATTTATAATAGATATCTATGTACCACTTTGCAGTTCGTCGTGGAACGACGGTATGGCCCTCTGTGCGTTGCTACACGCGTACGTGGGCGAGGCGCGCGTGCCGTACGACAAGCTGTCGCCGCACGACAAGCGCACCAACTTCAGCGTCGCCTTCGCCGCCGCGGAGGCCGTCGGCGTGCCCACCACGCTGGTCAGTACCACCCCCCTACCACCCACCACCCACCACACGTACTGAGCGCATGACAAGCGCATCCACTTCAGCGTCTACCCATCACCGTCACCGCCAGCGTCAGTACCATCCACCTATCACCCACTTCCCACCAACATGTAAAACTGAATAAAATCATTGAAATAAGGTGCCGTCTTATTAATAGTTTCTTTCTTAATTTTTGGACGACTCTCTCAAAAATATTTATTTCTTTAGATCTAATAATAATTAAAAAAAAAACGTTTTTTAAAATGTAATACTATAATCTCTTGTTCCATAACAACAAATCTGCGCAAGCTATAATTTAAAATAAAGAACGTTACTTTAAAATTTGCCAATTTTTTCATTAATTATTAATCATTAATAATCATAAAGAATTAAAAAATATTTTTAATTGTTTTCAGAACATTCAAGACATGATCCAGCAAGAGCGACCCGACTGGCAGCAAGTTATGGCGTACGTCACTAGTATCTACAAACACTTTGAAACTTAGACTCTATTACGATACGTTAAAGACCAAATTCGAATTACTCATAGATGTATCGAGTCGACTATATGTCAACCAATTTATTCGGATACTTATTGATCTGGCTCGAAGGACCATAAATTTATTAAAAGTTATTATTGAACGAGGTTTAGTACTCTTTTTGGAAAAAATCTATCAAGTCAAACAATATATTTTGAGATAAAATAAAAACAATCGAACTTTGTACTAAATTTAAATTGTACTTCCACCTTAAGTGCTATGTGTGTGATATTAAAAAATGTCATTATACGATATAACGGCCTTAGAAATGAGCCTTTTTGCCGTATTAAGGCGAATACGCTATATTATTACGATATATTGATATATGATCGAGAAACTTTGTAATTTGTCAAATAATACTTCGCTTGGCCTTAAACCTGTTGATTAGGAATTGATAGCCGTCTTTCCATACATAAAGACTGATATGGTAGGTTAACAACGTTGTGTGTGTCGTTTTGGACAGGTTTTAGAATAATTAAGGACGATGGAATATATGTGGTAACCAAAAAATGTACACAATTTATGTGTAACATAAAATTTAAAAGTATTTTTTAGAACGCTACTTTTTTTTGTTTCACGAGATGTTAAAGTAGCGGTCGTGATGAAAAAAATTTTTTTTAATATAATTTTATTTTTAAAATGGTCTGTTTATCAGTAATATCTTTATACTCTATGGTGGCATAAATATCTATAAGCTATGTCATTAGTATGACATTCAGTATCAAAAATATCAAGGGATACTTGTTTTTTATGTTATATTTTTTATTACATTTTTATGTAATTATGATTATCCGTAAAACCTGTCCATTACATGAAAATTGTCGTTAGATTAAGATAGACGTAATGATGAATGCCTTAGATCTAAAATGATGGCCTTGGAATGTGCATGCAAACTTATATTTTATTACTCGGGAATAAGGTTCAATATTACTCTAAACTTTGAGATAGCTGGGACATCCCTCCCTTTCTTTAATTCGAGCGAAGAAAGAGAGAGATGGCTAGCTCTTTTTGTACTAAAATCGTTAAATGTAACTTCTATTGTACTCGTAGTATAAAAATGCCGAGTTAATGATTAAATAATTTATATACACACAAATACCTCCATTGCATGTTTATATTAATAAATAATAATTAATAAAGTAATTTAGAGTACCACAAAATCACTTTGTTGAAGGAATATCATTTGGGTGTTTGCGACTGAGGTACAACAAATCTGGTACCACAGATCTATGTATGATTGTTGAAATTACTGAGTTCGTGGCACAAAAAATACACAATTCTTGATATATTTATTTTCACAGATTCTCAATAATCGGTTTGTAGACAATAACATAACATTTTATTTTGATTTAAATAACATGGTTTCAAAAAATATACAATACTACTAGCTTACCACTACAGGCTTTTCGAATTCTATTTGTTACAAAAAGTTGATAACCTACGATATAAAATTTACAATGTATTTGTTCAGAAAATAGTCTTCTAGACAAACTGTAGGCGATTTCACATAGTGATTGTTACATATACAATATAAAAAGTCGCATACTCCCAAAATTGTATACCCCTCCATACCATCGAAAAATTATAAAAAATGGTAAAAACTTACTCTTGAATAACCCTGTAACCTCGTACATATAACGTATAAACATACATAACCATTATGTTTAATATAGGTACAATGTAGTAACACCAATAATTACAATTACAAATCCCGTTATAGAGTTAAATAAAAATATTAACTTAGATTTTGCCATTATATAACAGTCTAATATTACATATTACACAGCCTAAGTTAAAACTTAGCATAAAGAAATAAATTCGAGTCATTAAGTCCAGGGATTACAGTGATTCGGGTCTTTTCAACGTAAGTCATTTTCAATGTTCTGCAATTTAAACCATATTTTAATCCTAATACGTAAAGTTGGCGTGTGCAAAATATTCATACTAAAACAAATTTATGAATTTGAATTCACAGTATTCATACTAATACAAATTTACTAATTTTAATATCATATAATGATGTTTGTCCAAGTTTAACTCCGAAAATACTTGAAAAAAACATTTCATAAATCTTGGTCAAGTACATATTCATTTGAGCGTATGTGTAATTTGGTAGTATTTGACAGATAGTATACGAAACAACGCTATAGATGGCGCTGTAGACCGTAAAAGAGTTTAAACAACACCATTGCATATTTCATGTCTTTCGCCATATGTCGTGCACGAGAGCATAAGCAGTACGACCGCATACCAAACATTTAATCATAGATTGCACACGTGTATAAAATGAGTTTTGTACACGCCAACTTTAGCCGCTTTATTTATAACTAATACTATTTATAATAATCTAAGTCGGTGTCTGTAAACGCTACTTTGATGTCTATATCGAGCTTCAGAGGCTTCTAACATTAAAATAATAATCATAATAAATACTTGTTACATCCCATACATTGTGGTGGACTCTAGAAATTAGAATTTGATGAATCCGAAAATGTTTTAAACTTTTTTTATTAGATTCGGTTACGGTCACGGCCAGATTGTTATTTCGGATATCCGATAACTTCGGTTACGGTAACGGAGCTTCACTTCATCCCGCTCTAGACTCTAGAGAAAATATTTTCTCAAACGCTCAACAGATGGCGCTTTACCAAATCCTGAAACACGCTAACGATGTATCGACGTAGAAAGTATAAGTACAAGAGGGGACGTGAAATCGTTGATTACAGATGTCCATAAATGGGTGGCAGTGACTACTGCTTACATATTTTTGTATTGCATATGGCTTTGAACCCATGTGCTCAGAAATTCTTGAACAGAAATTAAAATACGAGATATTATAATAGTGCTATTTGCCGAGATGATGATAATTAACAACGGTTAATAAAATTAAACGCACAAAATTAAATAGTAAAGTACATATTTAGTATTATTCAGTGTAGATTTCTTTATTGTAGAGAATAGAAGTGGCAAACGAGTTTGTAGTCCATCTGATGCTAGTAATACAACGGTTACATTACCAACGTAGTTACTGCAGCTCATGAATACCTGTATTCAACTTCAGATATGGTATGGACTACGTCATTCCAAATAAAAAGCAATTGTTAAATAAATAACTGCCACGCAGTGAAAATGGGTATATAATATTATATAGCGGTGTCGCAGTTCCGAGCAAAACCTATCCAGATTTTTCCCTCGTATTTAAATCTAAACATCTAAATGTAGATTAAACTTATAAAACAAACATTTGGACAGAATTTGTAAACCATGGTTCGTACCATCAGGATGTATGGGATGTTCTAAGTATTGTTTGTATTTTCACGTATTCTCCATTAATACTAGAATTTGAAATACTTAGATGTTGTCATGTCTTGTTCATTGTGAGTGATTGACTTGAATCGAGTTCTTGCATTTTTCATCTACGATATTGTGCGTTTTAAGTAAATTTTTCCACATTAAAAAAAAACAGATGTTTAAGAATTTTCAACTCATGAGTTATTAAAATAAAAATAGGCAACTTCTTTTCTAATGTAATGGAGTTATTCTTTACAGTACATAAACAGTAAAATATTAATAATAGTATAGCCGGTACTAATTTAATTATATAAAAAATATGATGTTTATCTGTGCGTCCGTTCCTGAGTGTTTTAAACATAGTTTCCTGAGTGTTATAAATATTCTTATCATAATTGTAACTACATATATAAAATCAACATATTTAAAGTATTACAGTATCCATCGTTCTGTAGAAGTTTCATAGCATGTTCAATCTCTTTCACATTTCATATATGCCAGTTTAATTATATTCTTGTGTTTTCGACTGCTTTATTTCAGACATATATAATATATAAAGGTTTCTAATGCATATAAATTACAAAAGAGTATGGGAAAGTGGAGAAAGAGAGGAAGAAAAAGGGAGAGAGAGAGAGAGAGAGAGAAAAGAGTAAATCTTCTAACCGCATGTATTTAAATCATCATACATTTTCATACTATAGTTTTCGTCTTCCTGTATTTCATTTTATTCTTAACTGTACGAATGGAAATAAGATGGCCAGTTGATGTGTTACAAGTTATTTTTATTTTAATAATTGTGTTGCATGTATTAAATTCCATTGATATTAACCGTATGTTTAATATAAATGGCTGCATTTTTATAGATCTCACTCTTTTCCCAACAGTTGGGCAAGATTTTGGGAAAAGCCTACGGCAAGCTCATGTGATGATTTGCAAGACATACATTTAAGTAAATGTCGACCAAGTCGCAGGAAAAATATATAAAAACTATCAAATCATAATACACTTAACGATACTGAAGAAATACCCAATATTATGTAAGTGAAGATTTAATATTTAAAATAAAGTAAAAATGCAATTTAATATATAAAAATGATATATTTATTTCCAATTTAGTTAACACATTTCTTGTAAAGATGTGTGAATTTTAACAGAATATTTTATCGTATTTTTATTGAAGTTTCTTGCTAGAATTCACTACAAAAATAAATTGTAATTTACCTGTCTTAAACGCAGTCGAATTTTTATGTGTAATTTTTTTATCATCTTTATCAATATTGTCGTGTAAATTGATCACATGAGCATGTTAGAAAATATAATGTACATACATTCCACTACAACAACTTTTGTGTGAGTTTTATATGAAAATTTAATACATTGGTGCCTCTATTATTATTTTAATATTGGCTCAGTACTTGGCAAATTTAAAGTGAAAGTTTTTTTTTTGTATATTTTCAAAGACTTTAAAAAAGGAGGTTCTTTATTCGTCTATATAGTATTATTATGTTTATTTGTGTGTTCGGACCTAACCTCTTTTTTTGTAAATGAAATTGTCAATATATGTATTTATATGTTGCAATTCAGATGAATTATACCTATATCAATATGAATTGAAGTTGGACATTAAAAATGATTTGTTGTATTTACTACCTAACAAAGGAATTGATTATTTAGTACCAATGAATTGATGAAGAAGTGAATTCCAGTATTTAACTTTGCATGACAAAATTGAATGTACGATTTATGAATTTTGTAGAATCTTGTTTTTTTTTTCTTTTTGGAAGTTGTGATTTTGATTATGTTTTCGATTTGAATGATTGTTTTCTTCGTGATTTTGTGTTGTATGATTTGTGTCAATGTTTATTTTTTTACGACTTGATGGTGAACTTGAAAACGATCCGTTTATACTGATCAGAGCGACGTCAACGGACTTCTATTTCTTTAACATAAAAGTGCGTTTATAAACATTCCGATTGTGTTTTTGAATATAGGACCATGGAACTTACCGCTTTTGGTAATAAATGATACTTGACGTCACAAGACAGTATAAAAGGATCGGTTTAATGAAAATATTTAATGGAATTTGAACCTTAAGTTGTTCGCGCTAAGGATGTAAGTGTTTTATTACGGCATATGACTATTGATTGATATTTAATCTGTGAATGTTATACAGATTAAATATACTTTAAAGCTATTACCAATATATTCTCGTTTGAGTTCTGACTGGTTGTTGAAGCTAAATAGATTAATTAATTATATATTTTCTGATATTTGTATTACTGTACATATAGCTTAAATAAAGTTCCTGATTTATTATTTGCCTGGTTTTATTTAAAACGAATCCTACTAAAATAATATTATACAGCTCCGATTAATAAGAAAGTTATCCCGTCACCTATGATAATCAACAGTTCTCTAGTTCAGGAATACTTGTGGAGTGGCTAGTTGTTTCTTTCGATTTGTGATCGTGAAGTATATAAATGTTACAAATTAAAAATGTATAAATGTTACAAGTTGACTTCATGTACTGATATTATTTATCATCCCTAAGTAGAATTAAATCATACCTAAGTTTGATCATAGATGCGTTGCTACCCCAGAGGACTGAGATGTTCGCCTCTAGTATATCCGGCAACCACTCCAAACTGAAACAAGATTTGATTCATGGAGAACGATGAGGGTGGTGGTACCTCACCGGTTTTATCCGGATACCTTTTTTATGGTTTAAATGTAGCAAACGAGCTGCAGTCCACCTGATGGTAAGTGGTCACTGCCACCCATAGACATTAGTAATCATGCCTGCGTACAATTACTTCGTACCCAAGGTTGACCACAAATGCGTTGCTACCCTTGAGGACTAAGATGTGTTTAAGTATAGCTGGCAACCACGCCTCTCCAAACCGAAACACAATTAATTGCTTCACGGAGGATAATGAGGGTGGCGGTGGTACTTCCCCTGTAAATGTAATGTACATAAAGCGACGTTTTGATAATTAAGTTGAAAATGCATTTTTACTTTCACATTTTCGAATGAAACCAAAATTTATGACAAAAGAAAATAATCGTTAAAGATTGTACAGACGACCAGGCATTCAACATACAACTAATTGATTTTTCTTGTTCTAGGTACGACCAACAAATCTATATTAGACATTTTCCCGTTTCTAAGTGAGTATATGAAACTAGGTATTAACATATTACATAAAACGCTATCTGCAAGCATTGCCTATATTTTACATTTAAATGAACTTGGCTTCGCTAATGGATTACTTGTGTTTGCACTCATTTTTATTAGTTAGATGAATACTTAGCAGTGTACATTCATTCCCCTTTAAATTTTATGTAAAATTGCTACGTCGAAATTTTAGAATAGTTTTTATTGAATTAATTTTATGCATGACGTGGTAATGGAGACTTTATTATTGAATTTTGCAATGAAATCCTTTTTTTAAAAAAGTTCTTTAATATTTGTTGTCTATCCTAATGTCGGAATTTTATCTTATCTAATCTTAGAAGATTTCGTATCCGAAGCCTGCCAATGGGATTACTAAGATTTCGCTGAACCGGACGTTCAGCGAAATCTGTCACAATTTTTCTACACAACATATTTTTTTACAGAACATTTGTGTTACTAATTTTTTTTTTTCGTGTAAAGGTAGCAAACGAGCATGCAGTCCACCTGATGGCAAGTGGCCACTGCCGCCCATGGACATCAGTAACCATTCTCAAGTACGATTGAGTCATACCTAAGTTTGATCACAGATGCGTTGCTACCCCTGAGGACTAAGATGTTCGCCTCGCGTTTAAGTATAGCCGGCAACCACGCCTCTCCATACCGAAACACAATAAATTGCTTTACGGGGGATTATGAGGGTGGCGGTGGTACCTCCCCGGTCGAACTCCATGAGTTCTACCACCTGGCAAATTGCTACTGCAATAAGAAATGTTAAAAATAAAGAAGCAATAAGGGACCCATATAAGTCACCGCTAAAGCGCCCAAGTCTGTCAAACATCAAAACAACAGCAACAGACAACACTTAGCTGTGTTGTTAGGACGCAATATTATATTAATTATGGTGGTTTCATCATACTCGCACAAAATTTAAATCTTTTTATTTGTACTTACCAATAACTGGTCCAAGTGTTAAAAACAAGAGGCCATATATCAGCATAAATATCCCAGTAGCTGATGTAAATTTTTCTTCCACAACTGCATCCGAAATCACTAGCGGAATAAACATTAACACCACACATCGGGATATTCCCGCAATAGTCATAAACACTATCATCACAGTTGGATTATCCGTCCAAAGCATACCTGGAAATGAAATGAAACATCAGCCTTTGAAATACTACTATAATTTTAGTACTAGGCACCGTGATATTACTAAAATAGTTACTATTTTTATTGTACGCAGTCCACCTGATGGAAAGTGGTCACTGCCGCCCAAGGAAATCAGTAATCATCCCCAACTATGATTAAAGCATACCTGAGTTTGATTACAGATGCGTCGCCACCTCTGATGACAAAGATGTTCGCCTTGTGTATTAGTATAGCCACAACTACACTTCTCCCAACCGAAACACAAGAATTGATTCACGGAGGATAATGAGGGTGGCGGTGGTACCCCCATCATATACTGGCGTAAACGATGTGAACACAAACGGTGTAAACGCGTTCTCTCACCTGGCAAATTAACATGACAATTGGATTAACCGATTGTTATTCGTATCTGGAAATAAAATACATATCTACGAGACTTCAGTACCTACAGGGATCCAACGAAACCCAATATTCTCGACGAATGTTCTAAGGATATTTTATACAAAAATGTGCTGGTTCTGATATAAAAAGGTAATGTTGCACGTAAAGGCCAAAGAGGGCCAACATCAACTACACATTCGAAAAAAATAGCACACGCAGATTTCTTTTATGGTCATTATGTTGATTTTATATTAAGAATCAAAAATTACCATTAAAATACAACAGCTACATGTCCAAATAATACTAATTTTAATCAAATTGTCTTTAACAAACATTATAAATGAATTGCGTGAAGTATTTCTAAAATCACTTACCCAGTCTGGAGAAAAATGCGACGATGAGGCCAGCTACGTAAATTTCATGACTTCCAAACTTGAGGAGGAAATTGTTGAAAAATATGAAAATCACTTTCGTTACCAAGTCCCCTAAATTGTATAAGGATATTGCCCAGGCAACTTCACCCTGAAAATTGAGAAGGCTTTTCATAGAACAGATGTGGCGGATGGGCGTTAATTAACTTGATGTTATTCAGTCAAACTCTTCACATAATTTACTCACTGCACGTATTAGGCATTTGTGTTGTTTTATTCGTATTATTTTATGGTTTAAAAATGGGCATGCAATACACTCGATGTCAGTGTTCAATGCCGATCATGGACACATATTGCCTTAGGATTCAAACTACCTTTTTATCAAATGAACAAAGCAAACGAGCAGGTAGTCCACCTGTGGTCACTGCCGCACATGGACATTAGTAATAATTTTCTAGTTCGATTTAATCGTATCTGAGGATAATATATTTTACGCAACGACAATGCTTTGCTAACCCTAAGATATTCGCCTCGTTCGTAAGTTTAGGCGGCAATCACGCCTCTGTAAACTGAAACGCAAGAATTGCTTCATAAAGGGTTATGGAGGTGACGGTGGTACCTCCCTGGTCGAACTTCACGAGTCCTACCACATGGAGATTGCACGCACATATATTATACACGTAGAATAAAATTTATATGTGTTGTATCCTACATGTTCATATTATAACACACTTACATATGATATTTACCTCTGTCCATTCCATAAAATACAAAGCTTGGGGCAGCATGAACAGAAAAGTTATTTCGGAGAAACAGCTCAGAGCCAAGCCAATTGATGCATTGGATAAAAGAAATGATTTTAAAAATGGCACATCTAGGAAGTCTTTAAACATTTTCCTGCAAATAAAAAGTATAGTAAAATATTTGTAGATGAGCTAAATTTTTCGTATGTATCTGAAGTTCGTACGTGCGTGATGCTCACGCATGTTTGTGTGTGAATGTATGTGCATATGCGTTCATGTGTGCATGTGCGCGTGCGTTATTGCGTGTATGTGTGTCCATGTGTGTGCATGTGTTGCCATACATGCGTATGATTATGCGTTCATTCGTGCTTGTGTGAGTAAGCCCACGAGTGTACATATACGGTGGCGTGTGCATATGTGTGCGTGTGCGTATGCTTGTATGTGTGTATATCAATTTACCGAAATTCAGATTCCTTAATTGAGCCATCCTTTATATCTTCAATTTGATCTTTCCCTTCTAAAGTTACGGTAGGAATGGATTCCACATCAGATATTGTTACTTTTGAATTGTTTGATTTCTCTATTGCTCCTTCCTTAGCCAGAAGAGATTTGCTTTCTGAAAGTAGACAATTACATTATTACAATTTCAAGTTCGCATCGGTTTATTCATATCCGCCGCGGAAAACGTTTCCCTCTAATATTGGAGAAGGTTTGGATTATAAGTACGTAAGAATTATCTAGAAGTGTGGGTAAATGCTGATATATTTACAAATTCGTACGATATCCCGATATGAGTTTACTGATCTCATCACCATCACACCATCAACAACGCATTTCGTATATTCGAAAATACATTTTTTTAGCAAACGAGTATTGAGAATAAGGTAGGACAACTTTCGTTCATAAATATAATTAGTTACTCAACACTATTTGAGTCCCAAAACTAATATGTATCAAAATTCAACTTTATCAAAATATTAAGCTCAATCTACATGTTACCAATTTGCTGAGACAGACGATCAAACAGACACTTAATTAACTTTATGTTCATATTGATTACTCGTATAAATAGGTAGCTGACCCGCGCAACGTCGATTGCGTCATATAAGAGAGAGTGGGTAAAATTTTCCCCGTTTTTGCAACATTTTTCGTTACTCTGCTCTTATCAGTCGTGTTATATTTAGCCTATAACCTTCCTCAATAAATGGACTAATCAACACAGAGGAATTTTTTCAATTTGAACCAGTAGTTCCAGCGATTAACGCGTTCAAATAAACAAACAAACGAAAAAACAAACAAACTCTTCAGCTTTATATTATTAGTATAGATAATAAAGTAAAGTACCCGTCTCTTTATCCTCAGGTATCTCTACTTTCTTCATATGCCACTTGACTGGCTGCATAAGCATCATAGCTATAAAAACTTGCATGTATATCCCCGATATGAATATTATAGTACCTCGGTAGCCGTATTCATCTGTAGTCCACTTCACGATTTGAGACGAAAATAATGTTACAATACCTGCAATCATCATAAACAATTTTGATCATGATCATAGGGGGACCCTATATTGATGATATTGCCGATAAAATTACGTATTGGTGACCTTAAGTAATCGCTTACTTTAAACAAACGTACCGTCTAAATATATATGTATTTTGTAAGGTGGAAGAAATCGTTCAGTTCCGGGGAGGTACCACCGCCACCCTCATAATCCTCCGTGAACCAATTTTTATGTTTCGGTTTGGATGTGGGGTTGCCGGCTATACTTTTGCACGAGGCGAACATCTTAGTCCTCACGGGTAGCAACACATCTGTGATCAAACTTAGGTATGATTTAATTGTACTTGGGATTGCCATCAGGTGGGTTGCATGCTTTTTTTCTACCTTTATACGATAAAAAAATAACGTTACACATCGGTACAGTACGGTTCGGTACGGTACATACGGTAATTTGTATTCGGTACTGTACAGTGCTACTTTTAATCCTTCATAAAACTAATCTTCTTAGAGCGTCTTGGACACATGAGTTTGATGAGCTTATAGGTGCCTCATATCATCATTATAATTACAAAATATTTTTTGGAATATATAGGCTTACGTACCTGTAATAGTTTGAGTTACAGTTACAGAGAGCATACGTTTTTTAACAAAGTAGGAATTTAAAACTGAATACGATAAGTTGAATATCATTCCATTCCCGAAACTCTGAAACAAAATGTGTATGTACAATTAGCATATAACTCAATAGCAAATAGGTATATGTAAATATGTACAATTAGCATATAACTCAATAGCAAATAGGTATAAAGATTTTTTGTATTTATTTTTATTTAATCAGCAATTTACTTGATAAATACCTACTGATCGCTACCGCCGTTGACATCTATAGTCAACCCTTAATAAAATCAGGGTTCTATCTGCGGGCATATTGGCATCTTTTATAAAATGAACAGACAGACAGTGGAGTTCTTAAAAACGAGGGAGTAAATTGGAGGAGCTTGAGATTCATGCCGAAGCCTCTAGTGACATTTAGTTGTATTAACTTATAGAAAAGGAATCACTTATACAAGTATTGATTAAAGGCAGTGATAATGATCATGAATCTAATATTTCACGCGAGAACACCGTGATTCCCAGGCACACCTCTGATTTTTTAAACTCATAGGCATAAAATTTTTCATCATTTTTATGTAATGAAAAACATTAAGAGGAAATCGACATGCCTGATTGTCAAAAAATGTCTCAACGGCGCGTTGTTTTTACCCACTCGCACTTGGCCAAAGTGGTAGACTATGACCTGAATCCTTCACATTCTCAGTAGACATTCAGCAGTAGGACTATAATGAGTTATGAAGATGATGCATTATAAATAGACAAATAGACATACCTGTAATAATCCATAAGAAATAAAGAATAACACCCTAGAATTGACGAAAGCAATCAGTATTGTGCCTAAGTTAAACAAGATAGCAGCTAGTAGTCCCACCCGGCGCACCGACATGCATTTTATAAGGGGTCCCGTCATAAATCCTGGAAGTTAATAATAAAAAAACATGTAATTATATTATTATTTCACTTCGTTGTTCGTTCATTTGTCTGTCACAGTGCTGTATCTCATGAACCGTGATGATACTCGGTCGGTGATACCGAGGTACTCGGAATATTCCCAGAATATGTAGGTATTATCGTGGCTTTACCAACTTGACATAAAACAGTTAGAGATATAGGTTCCTTTAAGAAATATCTAGAAACATATTTTCAAACAATGCCATCTACAAGTAACGAAAGCCCCGTGTAATTCAATACTTGGCCAATTATTGATGTTTCTAAAGTAGCTAAGGAGCATACAGCCCATTACACGGACAACTGTGGTCATCTACACGACATATTGGACTCAGAATGGGGCTTGGATATTGACAACTTACTATGAGATGGACTGCAAGCTCATGCTTTTTTGCACGAGAAAGTAAAAAAATGTAACTAAAATAACAAAATACCTGCGATCGAAACGCTCATAGAACTGACACCATTTAAGACTGTTATACTTGTGGACCCCATTCCCAGTAGAATGTAGTATTCGTTGAATATCATCCCAATACATGGTACGAAGGATGCAATCGCTACCTGTAAATCAAACCATTTGTAATAAGAACCAATTCTCAATACTAAAAAAATGTTGGAGTTCTTGCAGTCTATTTTAAGATCTTTACTAATAATATAAATGAGAATATGTTTGTTTGTTATGCTTTTACGCCAAAACTACTGAACCAATTGTAATAAAATTTGGTACACAAATCAAGTAAAACTTGGGAAAGGACATAAGATAGCTTGAATCACCAAAAATAGGTTTAAAGGGGTTGAAAGGGGTCATCGTCAAAAATAAAAACAAGAAGCTTTGTATTTAGATATTGGATAAGTAAATAAAAATTTCTACTAGAGTTTTTGACATTTCGACTCCAACGATGCAAAAAATAGGATTTTCCGTAGCTATGAAAGGCGATAATAACCGAATGACCGCGGGCGAAGCCGCGGACAAAAGCTAGTAATAAATAATACTACTTTTTATAACTTAACTACTACTGCTGCACTAATACGTTACCTGATACTTAACTTTTAAAATATACAATTGGTGGTTTATTTTGTATAGTTTATTTTGTATGGTGCTTTAAACTTTAAAAGTATGTTACATAAGAGTATATAAATAAAAAACACACGAAAATTTGTTAAGTCCTAAATATAGCTTACAATAACATACACATTTTGTAATGTATTATTATACTAAGTATCGCTGAGATCATAATCAATCAGCTTCGAAGCTAAACCATATAAAAATAAATTAATTCACTGAAGAAAAAGTTTCTTTCAACACGGAAAAGGCTTTAGCTATTAGTTACTTTATTACGCGAGTGTTTTTATTTGTAACAAAATAATCACGCTTACCACGAAAGTATAATTTACGTATCTAATTCTAATTCTGTCTCAAATTTTATTTTATAAATTGATCCTGTACTCCATATGCGTACTATGTACAAATATACCGGTATATTTCTGGAACGAACCAGAAAAAATATTGTGACCAGAATCACAATAATATAATACGATAACGAACACGCTTTACATACATACTAAAATAATCTTAAAGGAATTCTACGAAATATAGGTGAGCAACAATTGTTTCAAAGAAAACTGTACATGGTTGACATTTCACTCCATAATTTTTGAATGTCTTGGTATAATACAATGCTTATAATATTAAAATTTAGTATTTGAAATTCCAGTAAAAACTCCAATCAACATATTCATCTTAATGCATCTGCGAAAAAGTCAATAATGTTCACTTAACTCTTGTTTACCGCCTTACAACATTATAGATATCATTGAGAACTCAAGTTCAAGGACGGCTCGAGCAGTACTTTTTCAGCACTGAATTCGTAGCTTCAGATGCAAATATTGCTTTACCTTATTTTCCTAATCTACAATGGACTTAAAATAATAATAATAAAATCTTAAGTAGGCAAATATTGGCCTTGCTCTCTTACAGAGTTAAACAAACTAAGGTAGAACCTAAATTAAAACAATAATACATACCGTGTTAATAATAACTGAAATCCAAATCATGTATCCCCACGCCCCGTCAGGGGGCACCAACTCAAATTTCTTCTGTTTTGTCATCTCCTTGACATCTATTATGTGTTCTTTTAACAAGTTAACTGGACTAAATGATTATCACTATTAATTTCATACAACCTGTCACTTATCTCATGTCAACATTAGGTTGTATACGATTTACTTACGTAATCACAAATGTAATAAAACATAAGTCTCTGTACGTATTCATTTTGTTCATATAGAGGGTGTTTTCAGTTTTCGGGTTTTTTATTCAATAGCCGTAGACATGGTACCCAGGATGGAAATGGAATGTTTCCTGGGTTTGCACCCAGGTTCTCGTTCTCGTTAGATTAGCATTGTTGCAAAGAAAGAATGACATGTTGAAAGAATGACGGATGTAAGGTTACCAAAACAAAGCACGCGAATGTGGACGGATGTAGATACCGAGGGAGATCCAGACTGATCAAATTGATCGTGTGCTGTCTGAAGGAGGTGTCAAGAGTCTCCGAAATCGGCTAGTTTGTATGAGGAGAGTTATGAAAGTCGAAGAAGCTAGGCAACTTTGCCAAAACCGTGCCATTTACCACTCGATACTCTTTGCCTACCCCGCTAGGGATTTGGCGTGAACGCGATTAGCATAGAATGAAATGATGTAAAGAAATCAAACGGAATGAAATGAAATGATTTATTTATTGTACAAATTATCTTAAATTACAAATTACAATACAATTTGAGACCCTGGCGGTATTGCAATATTATTATTTAATACGGTGTGTAGAGCAGTATTTAGCCGACTGAACATCACAATGTGAGGTTTTACAATTGTAAACTAAAGATTCAGTAAAATATGAGATCAGTACAAAACAAATATTTTTAGTAAGTATTTATTTTTAATAGCAGCTACAATTATATACATCTGTATAAAAAAAAAAACAAGTAACTTCCTGCTGCAGCACAAGTCTTCGAGCTTGAATAAGAGGTCTTAATAATACCTCTTCGGCTAATAGGCTACAATGTAATGTAACTTCTCAGAATATTGCTGCAATGCTCCGGAATTTAATACCGTAGTAGTTTGAGATAATTGTAGAAGACGTACAATATTTAAAGGAAAACTTGCAAGAAAATGACAAAATCTTATTTATTAACCAAGGTCGGAAGATTGCATGCTCGTTTGTTAATTAAATAAATACAAATCTGAAACCTTGAATTTGTTTGCAAAATTGTCATTGTCAGCATATCTTTTATTATGTACACGTTTTCGTAAAGGATTAGTAGGCGCTTGAGTAAAAATAAAAATTGCAACTATTCATTTACGTATGCTTTTGTATACAGGTTGATATTGTTTTTATAAAATATCAAAAATAATAAAGAGTTCAAAATACTTCAAAAATTCTGTAAATATTTAATAATACTGGCCTAGTGTTATTTAGACTTGCGCGCTAAGAGTTCTGTATTTATGTGATAATATTTGTTTTGAAAAAGAATTACCTATTTTTATTTATTCTTATGGTAAGTATGATAGTGCTTTTGAGAACATGTTAACTGTATATGTACGGTTCAAAATATAATTAAAGTTTCAGCCGCACACGGACGGATCGACGCCGAATCTTAGGCTGCTATCCCACTGGCTAATTTCCAGCGATTTTTAAGCGACGGAGTTCCGCCGACGTTCACACAGCGACAAATTCGCGTGCACGCAATCATCTCGTCCCGTTTTTGCGACACGATTGTCGCATGTTTATAAATAGGTATAGGTAACCTTGCGTGTACTCGGCGTTATCACTGCGTCGACGTCGAAGGATCGCAGGCGGTCAAAAATCGCTCGAAAAACGCAAGTAGCTTAGTAATACCGATACTGTTGGGAACAGGTTACCAACAGAACCCCTGTTGATAATCCTTGGGTACGAACACAAAAGTAAAACGTTGCAATTTTTTCTTATTATAAAAAGTATAATATATTATATAAAGTATAATATATTTGTACCTTGTATTTTGTTTGCATCTTGTCTTCTTTAATTCGTTTCATTATCTTTAGTTCTATCCATCATTTTAGTTTAATTTAGGCACAATTGTAAACAATACCTACACATTGTAATGTAATAGTTACAACAGAATCATTTTTGTTTGCCAGATAGATCTTAGATCTTAGATAGATCTTATCAGATCTTCATAAGTATTAAAGTAATGAAGTCTTTATCTGCACAGTATTCATAGTTAGACAGACAAATCTCATAATTTAACAGTACACAATACACCTGCTGCAGTAGGAACTAACAAGATAGAGTAGGAAGGATTTATGATACTCTTAGTAAGTAATTACTGTATAAATAATATTGTTTTCTCCTACGTAAACGTTTCCTTATCTTTTACTAATGGCTAATAGGAAATAAGCTGCGAGAATTTCATTAGAAAATTCAAAAGAGTACACTCATTATACATTTCATTTTATCATAAAATATCGTGTTAATTCTTTGGTAGCATTCTTTGGCAGAACATTGTAGTAAGTATGAAACGAGTGTGTATTTCTTCTGCCATTATAACACTTTAGTCCCTTTTTATTATTTTGGAATTTATAAAAACCTATCATAATTAACTTTGATAACAAAGTATTTATGGTTTAAACAAAGATTAGTATCAAACTTATTTAGTTTATAGTGAGAGGCGTATTGATGTATTTTGGTTATCTTGCAAGTCTAATTTCTTCTGTTAAATGAGTGGCCATTATATTTCTGTGACATAATATAATAATAATATTTGTATTAGGACGACGCCTAATATCTAGGCATGGACTGAGCTTGGGGGTACCCTCCACCAAATATAACAATTTAACCGATTTAGGTAGTAGAGTCAAGAAGAAGGTGTCAAGTCAAGAGTCTCCGAAATGACGTTTGTATGAGTAGAGTTATGAAAGTGGAACAAGCTAGGCAAGTATGTCAGAACCGTGCCATTTGGCACTTAATACTCTCTGCCTACCCCGTTAAGGGTTTGGCGTGAAGATGTGTGTGTGTGTGTGTAGGTAGTAGATTTCGACCCGAAAGGTATCGGTTTGGAGAGGCACGGTTGTCGGCTACACGTATACACGATGTGAATATCTTAGTCCTCAGGGATAGCAATGCATCTGCAATCAACCTTAGATATGATTTTATCGTACTTATGATATGGTTATTGATGCCCAAGGGCGGCAGCGGCAACTTTCTATCTGCATGCTCGTTTGCCTTAAAAGACTTGACCTGGCCGTTAAATCTTCGTAAAAGGAAGGGTTTTGCTTGAATAAGAGTGATTGTACCAAAGTTTTATTTGGACTTGACAAAAAATCAGGGGCGGCAGTGATAACTGTCATCTGGTATCACTATTAGGAATTGCTTCTACATTAAAAATAAAATGACTTTAAGAAAATCCAAAATTCTTCCTGAATTAAAGAAAATTACAGAAAAGTTGACATACACAGTAAAGTAGATAAGAAGTATCCTAAAAATATTTTTTAAATTTATGGTACATGACAAAATTGTGAAAAATTTTGCGAGCAAAGCCGCAAGCAGGAGCTAGATTGATATAATTTGAGAAACCTGAAATATAAATTCGCATTAATCCCTAATAATCAGCAAAGAATATCTAGTATAGTTAGAGGAGTGGTTTTAATAATTCAAGCGAAAAGGCCCCTTGGGGTGGTGCGGGTATTCATGAATATTATATACGAATAACAACAGTATAAACTGTACCTACGGGGTATGATGAACAAAAGAATAAAAAAAGTTTTTTTTTATTGTATAAAGGTAGCAAACGAACATGCATTCCACCTGATGGTAAGTGGTCACTGCCGCCCATTGACATCAGGAATCATTCCCACGTATGATTGAGTTGTACCTGAATTTGATCACAGATACGTTGCTACCCCTGAGGACTAAGATGTTCGCCTGGTATATAAGTATAACCGGCAACCACGCCTCTCTATACCGAAACACAAGAATTGATTCACGGAGGATTATGAGGGTGGCGGTGGTACTTCCCCGGTCGAACTAAATGAGTTCTACCACCAGGCAGAAGTGTTGAACATAGAGCAAATGAATTGCTAGATGATAAAACTCGTGCAATTCGACCAGGACCGTCAACAGTACTATCAACATCCCGACTAGGTACATATCGTACATAATACGAGTAAAAAGATACGTCCAGTCATATTTGATAGCAAAATTAGAGAATGAAAAAATGACGATGTGATCAATATCATTACAACTCGATATTGTCCCACCAGGCTCCTATTAAAACTCAACCGAGCTGAATATTTGTCAATCTCTAAGGTTTTTCTTTCATAGAAAAGTAATTGATAATTTTATAAGGTCATAACTATGGAATAGTAAGTTTTATGGGCAGATACCTTAACGTTTGTTTAGAAATAGCAAAGTCACGAACGAGTTACGGTTAGAAAGCTTGACAAATAATAATGTCAATATAAAGTAAATACGTTGTAGGGACTACAATTGTAGAGTCACCGCTACTTTTGTGGCGCCTGATGTTTGTTTGAAAGTTTGTGTTTAACTAACAATTTGACTATTATATAACTTGACAATTAAGCTGCCATTAAGATGAAGTTATGAATTTACAATATGTTCCTTCTATTCTATATCAATATATATTGTTATAAGTATTTTCCATTTGCGGAATTGCAAAACACTTTTTTTAACACGCTTTTATTGATTACTACAGTTTTATTTTAAATTTTTAGTTTACAGTTTTATTTTATACGCAATTGATTACTACAATTTAATTTTTAAATTTTTAGTTAAATTAGTTTTGATAGCGTGTTTTTTTAATTTTTTAAACTATAATTTATTAAATATCAATATCAGATTATAATAATATGGAATATTAGGTAGGTTTACAACCAAATACTTTAAGGTTTGTTTTGAAACAGCAAAGTCACGATGAGCTGCTGGTTAGAAAGCTTGACAAATACTAATGTCAATATTAAGTAAATACGTTGTAGGTACGTCACCGCTACTATTGTGCGCCTGATACTTAGCAAGCGCTCCCGTATGTTTGTGTTTGACTAACAATATTACAATTAACTTGCCATTACGACGTAGCTATTATGTATTTTCAAGGCATACATACTAAACTGGGCTACGTTTGCGGTAAATATTTTCCATTTACTTCTTTTTCATTTTTTTATACTTTGGCGTCAAAAATAGTTTTAAACGGCAGTACTTTGTTCCAGGGGTCAGCAATTCTATCTATAAAGAGCAAAGTCGTAGAACAAACACAATTTTTCAGGGAAGTTTTATGGCTGTTACGTTTCGTTTATTTAAGATCTCATTTTTCAGAACGGATTCCTCGCTTTGCATATCTATGTGTCAGAAAAAAATGACCGAAAAAAGCCTAGTTAGGACCATCTCTATCACCCAGGGGTTTCAAAATAACCTACGACCTATTCTCCGACCTATCAAATATAAACAATAAATATTAAAAAAATCTGTCCAGCTGTTTAGAAGGAGTTCGATCACAAACATCGTGACACGAGATTTTTATATAATAAGGACACAATGATTATGTAACAGGTTTAATAGGCAGATACCTTAAGGTTTGTTTTGAAACAGCTTAGTCACGATGAGCTGCTGGTTAGAAAGCTAGACAAATAGTAATCTATACATAAAATAAAGCTAAAGAGGGTCGAAAGTCTGTACATGGAAGATATTCGAAAAATAGTTGGCTGGGGATACTTAGAATGGATAACAGAACAAGTTTCAACAGTTTTTAGAATTTTTGTCGATTTGTCTGTTCATCTGTTTATCTATTTGTCTTTTTATTTGACCGCGCATCGCGTAAAAACGGCTCAACGGATTTTGATGCAAACTTGACTAATCTGTCGATAAGACCCCCGGCCAGGTTTTAGGCCATAAAAATTCAACACCTAAAAGGAAGGGTAGCGGACGGAGCCGCGGGCACAGCTGGTATCAATATAAATACGTTGCAGGTACGTCACCGCTACTATTGTGCGCCTGATCCTTAGCAAGCGCTCCCGCATGTTTGTGTTTGACTAACAATATTACAATTAAGTTGCCATTACGACGTAGCTATTATGTATTTTCAATATATACTTACCTACAAACTGCGTTATGTTTGCGATAAGTATTTTCCATTCACGTTGTAGCTTACAAGTATAAAGATAGCAAATAGGCATGCAGCCGATTTGTCATTATCTCCAAGTATAAAAAAATCGTAATTAAGGTTGATCACAGATGCGCTGCCACCCCTGACCACTAAGATATGCAATGTGGAAAAATATCCGGCAACTCCAAAATCTAAACATTAGAATTGCTTGAAGGAGAATTGTCAAACAAGTGACGATGGTACGGTCGATTTGCAAGATTTCTACTAGTTAGCAATGTGGTCATCACATCATTATTGTCGCGATTACTCTAATATCTGAATAAAAATTGTTCATAACCGTAACATAACTTCGTGAAGCAATAAATTGCTTTGGTTTGGAAAGGCGTGGTTCCCGGCTATACTTACACACGCGGCGAACATCTTAGTCCTCAAGGGTAGCAACACATCTGTGATCAAACTTTGGTATAGTTTAATCGTACCTACATGTGGATGATTACAGATGTTCATGGGCGACAGTGACCACTTATTATCAGGTGGACTACATGCTTGTTTGCTACCTTTATATCATAAAAAAATAGAATACCCGAATATAATTCTCGATAATTCTCGAAACAACCCAATTTCAGCCCGTAGTTTGCCCCATATGTCTAACTTGTTATATTAACTATTTAAAATAAATATGATACGTTATACATCTTATATACAATCCAAGATTCGGTTTGTTATGCATTCACATTGCGAGCAGATTTTAAATAATTTGGACCATAGATACTTAATAGCATAGAAAGGGTATGAAAAGTATTCTTCTCTTAAGACCCAAGTCATTCATTGTTGTTGTTCATGGAGACAATTTTAGAAGCAGAAGGTTATTACTAAAAATTTACAGGTTGCTTTTTAACTCATCGTAAATTACAATTTTATTTTCATTTCTTTATTTTTGTATCTGTCAGATTTTCTGAACGCACTTTTTCCGGGGTTGATTTTAAGCCATTAAGCCCTGTTTCAACAGCAGTTCTAAAAATACAAAGTATTCTAAAAGAAAATGTAAACAAAATATATATTCTGACAAAGTTTTACACTCGTTTCATAAAATTTATATGAAAACAGAACTCTAGTTATTATCTCAACTTATAATTAGCGCACTGTTGGACCGGATCTCCTCTCAGAAAGTGAAGGATTTAACTTAAGCAATGATCCATCAAGCTGACCAAACGCATATTAATAGACTTCACTCATCCTTACAATAATTTTTACAATCTTAGGCTGTAGTTATACCTACTCATGAATTTTGAATTCACGTCTATAAAGATCTTCATGAGATTTGATATGTGACTCAAGGAGCAAATCTGCGTGATTTTCAAAATGCATAAATGGCTACTAATTTCCATGATGTTTGTGACATAATATATTTTTTTTTTATTGTGTAAAGGTAGCAAACGAGCATGCAGTCCACCTGATGGTAAGTGGTCACTGCCGCC
>DWNR01000187.1:0-23734 GCA_018250455.1 Polygonus leo | reverse complement strand
AGAAGTACCAAATGAAAATAAAAGAAGCGGAAGCAACAAATCAATGTGGTACCTGGTAGTATAAATACATGATTACATGACTTGTTTTTAAATGCGTTAAGAGAGGATTGTATAGTCAGGAAAAATGAGTCCGATGGGTGTAGATTTTTTAAAAAATACAACTACAAAAACTATTTGTCCTACAGCAGAGATATTGTTCATGAGAATCATTATTCAGTATATAATTTTTTTGCGTATTTTGATTTGACTAAACAATTAACTTGGATTAGTTGCATTCTTTTCCTCTCTTTTTAATCCTCAATACAAAAAGAGAGGTACTACAACATTATCGTGTGTATCTTTATATCTGACCATGTCATCTTCGTTCTTAAACAAGTACATTATTATTCAATACTATTTGTTATATATAAAGCATTGAGGGGAGCATCCATTAATTACATGTGGCATTCAGAGAAGAGGGGGTTGAGCTGAATCTCATCTAATTAAATGTAAAAATCACGTTAGGGCTACAAAAAAAGAATAAAATTTCGAGTAAATTAAGTTAAATATATTTCTTCATTAAAATATGATCAAATCTTACATGTCAATATTAAGCGAGGTGTCGCGACTCTCCCCGTTCAAATTGCACAGTAGCATATCGTTTGTTTCCTTCACTGATTGTCACAAGACGAGCTACCACGCTTCTGTGCGCAAGTGTCTACTGGCTTAGAGTGGCTACATCAGACGAATGTTGAAGGTGGAGATGATATTATTGAGAATCTCATTTCCATGTATTTTTTGTTTGTGATGAGCTATTTACTTCAGAAGAAATTTTAAATAGTTTTTAATGAAAAAAGTTAAGAAAATTAGTATTTTCTTTTTTTATTCAAGAAATCCAATGCATTTACTTTAAAACGTGAATTTAAAAAAAAATCACGTGAGATAGGGGGATGGGGAAGGGGGTTGCACTATATCTCACCAAATCCCACCAGAGGGTGAGGAAGGGTCAGGAAATTACCTAAAACGACTCACGTAATTAATTAATGAACGCCCCGTGAAATCGTTCTTAGTTATGTTTGGAGAAAATCCGATCAGCCTTTCAAACACAACCTGGCAATTTTGTTCGTAATTAAGATGCTTTCTATGGTACTATCTAAATTCATGTTAATTTTAACTTCTACTCTAATAACTTCGGCCTGATGTCATAACCAGGACCATCTGCAAAGTATCCAAATCTTCGATATCTAACAACAAATATGCCATGTTTAATGTTATTGTTTCAGTGTCTGTAGCTAAATAAAAAAAAAGACACGTGATGAACCTTAAACAAAGCCTGGTGATGGAGCATTGATATTTCATTCTAGAAAGTATTTGTGTGAGATCAAGAATATTGACAATTAAAGCATGTCCATAATTCGAAATATTTGCAATTAAAATATTAGTGAATAACGCAATTTAATACAATTTAAAAATATAAATCAAAGTGCTGACAGAGTTACCAAAAAGTTACATTTAGATGAAAATAAAAAACTTCTTTCTTTTCTAAAGTTGGTTAATTTGCTGTGAAGAGACTGTGTGATGAAACTCACGGTCTAAGCTCATTAAAAGCGCAGAAATATTTTTAACACAGTACTTCATTTTTTATTACAAAATTAGAAGCTCGTCAAAATATCAGGCGTGTTTTGTCCTCTGCAGTAAACTGAAAAGTAGCAAACTGAAGTCGCAGTGGTCTTCGAGCTCTTAAGAGCGATAACCGCGTCTACGCGAACGTAATCGTCTAACTCTAACACATTGGATGAAAATAGCAGAAGATTCTGCTCAGCGGCGTGCCTTGGGATACACCTATGTTAGGACATATTCATAGGTCAGTGGACACCTATGTCCAGCAATGGACTAATATTGGTTTAAGAAGAATTCCTCTGCAGTCGGCATCGTTAATAGGGAGATACACGCACCGAAGTATAACAAGAAAATAAAATTATAATACCAACTTTCCATCATTAAGTGACCTTAAGGGTCACTTATTGGCATGGCATTTTATTACTAAAAACCCAAATCGCAGTAAAAACCTATAGAAGGAAATGAAAGAAACAGTAAAGCATTGCTAATACGCAATTTATTTCACAGGTATAGTGTACGAAGCGTAATGTAAAGATGGATAAGAGTAATTTAACAATTTAAGGCCACAGTTGTCAGTTAATATTAAGTCTACTTTAGCTCCCCCTTATACCATCATTTGATCATTGTGATTCAAACAACAAACCTATGTTTTTATAGTAAAGAAGAAAATATGCATAGAAATGAAATTATTGATGTACCATTACAAATATATTAGATATGATTAATTCATAAGATCTTATTTTTACAACATATTAAAAAAAACAATTATGTCATTTGGCAATAATGTTATCAATCACAAACTTTTCTCTCTAGCCACCCCAGCTACATGATTCTCTTTTATATACATTATATATGTAAGTCAATATTTAATTTTAATACATCTAGTTATATCAGTTTAAACTATATGTTATGAATGGCAATGACAATTTTCTAAATATCTTTTAAGATATAACTAAAAATGGCTTATGTTATGAAAGTCTCCATTAAATACATGCATGATCAATACAGGATTACAAGCCAATACAGAAACTTGAAAATATATAAATTAATGATATTGTTCTCAGTACAGAAATTCTTAAACATCTGACATTAATTGCAAAAAATATTGTTCCCCAGTTCACAACACTTGTAATATATGTACATTCCTTTAGTATATCATTATCCTTTCTGTAGTTTTACGTAGTTTAGAGATACAATTAACTTTCAAAAAATGTATCAATTCAAGGAAAATATAAATTAGAACTTCCAAAATTTTGAAACTATAAATTTAACAAGCTCAAATTTTACATATATGTAAGCTTTTGAACTTTGTTATAAAGGGGTATAGTTGTTTCTATAATAGGATTAATATCTAGATGTACTAATTCTAAAAAAATAAAAAAAATTACACTAAAAACAGTATTTGCTTGTATTTCATACTGAATTGAGTAAAAATTGACAAACTAAGTAACTGTAGTTTATGACTACCCTGAAATAATCAAAAACTACCAATTATCGTTTTTATTAAATTCCCTTATATGATTAAATATAATTGTAGCTTGATTAGAAAGTCAGCAAAAAAAAGGAAAAGAAAGAGATGATGCATATAAACATGCATACAAAATGTTAATCTGAGAGTGAAATATGAACTGGAAATCGAACAAATCAATTCAATTTGTCACAATGGAAGTAAAATTTCAAACTCTCCTTCTATTGTAAAGTTAAATATCTTAATATTACTCCTTTCCTTAAGGTAGCGCCATAAATGGTTACGATAATATCTATTACAGCTATGAACCTGTAATAGATATTTATAACGTGCGTAAACATATTTAAAACTAATAAGCAACATGCTATCAAATTATTTGGTTCTGTGGTACAAACTGAAAAAAAACATCTCAATACATATACAAAGTGAAAAAATAAACATACCTCAATACATACCTCAAGCTCTTCAATCACTTTCTCTAGCTGGTCTTCTGAGACAGATGGTGCTCCAGCTCTTGCCCTTTCAGCATTTAGTAATTTGAGCCAGGCAGTATCTGTAGCATCTAAGTCATAGTTGCACGCAGCTTCTGCACGAGCTGGCGTACTACTAAGAAAATGTTTGTCAGGGAGGTAATTACCATCACGAGTGAGGTGAATATATTTATCCTTAGGTCTGCAACAAAAATGAGGCATGTAATTATTATTTAAATATATTACATTTAAGTATATTTACAATCATCACTGATTTAATAATTAGCTAAACTATTAAAAATTACACTTACAATTTGAATTGTTGAAAATTGTGTGGATATGGATTGTCAATGATTTTTACTTTGGGTGCAGGGAGTGAATCAGGGTTTACAGGAACCTGTACACCCCGCTCCCAATCTTGCTTCCACGTATCAGTGATGACCCAGTACTCGCTTGACGTTAACGGTTCTGAGTCCGGAAGTTTCATAGCACTTATGAGATCTTTCCTGAAATTTTTATTGTATAATATTTAGTAATATCAAACAAAGTAACTTGTAGATTTATTTAAAAAAGTGATATATATACACAATAATATTTAACCTCAATACCTATCCTGGATAACACATTTTAAGTAACAGACAATCAAAGGATATTCTATTTTATGGTAACATAAAAACAAAATATTCGAAAATTTCAAATAAATAACCTTACCTTTGCTTATTTTGTATTATTTAATAATGAATTTGTTAAATTGGTGTGTTGTGTAAAAGGATATTACGAGATTATCTAGACACCTAACTTTAGCCTTAGTATATAATGTCAATTATAAATATTACTTAAACTGAGTGACTTATATTAAAACATACAAATAAAATAATAATATATGAAATAATTACAAACATCATTCTATTTTAAAATATAAATAAAAAATAAAATATAACAACATACAACAAGCCGAAATAAGTAATAATGTAAATTTTGGATTGGAATTAAAGGTGCACTTTAAAAGAGAACAAGGAAGCCATTGCTGCTTTCGCAAAAGAATCACTTTCGCAAAAAATAACATGCTTGATAAGTACATAATAAGACATGAAGTAATGAAAATAAAAATTAATAAACATAGTAAAAACTATACTCCTCTATACTCATAGTTCTAGCTAGCAAATAAGGCAAACAATAAGAGCAATGACAATTTGTTGCATTGGAAGTACACTGACCATCGAAAGCAATCTCTTGCAAAAGCTTGACACTATCCAAAAACATTAGCCATTATAATACAAGTCTTAACACACAAATATAATACAAATGCTTTGCCCAATAACAATGGCATTTGGTAACTTGTACTGGTATATACAAATTATAAATTATAATTCAATTATTGTTGATTAGCAGCTACTGTAGACTATTTTCGATACAGGATTATATTTTCATTTTGTAAAAATATAGCCCTATATCCCCATATGTATGTCCCATACAAGTTACCTCTGCCAAATTTTCACAATTGAGATTGATAACAAAATTTGCACAGCACCCGAACAAACTTACAAAGTATGCATAGCATTACTTTTGTAGCAGCATATATAAATTATTCCTCTATAACAATTATATAGAAATTTCTTTGACTGCTGCAAATTCTTCAAGGTCAAAGGGCATAAGCATCTTTTATATTAGCATACTGCATCATATTTTATCTAACTTCCTACCAGAAAAAAATATCGCAATACTTCTATGATTGATGTACAACGGAAAAAATATATAGTTATTTCTAAATGCATGCTATATCCAGTGTATTATCTAAATAACAAGCATTTTGGAAGAATGGAACATGCACAGCAAATATTTCATCTTTCTTTTTAAAATGTAATAAAAATGTTAAAAAAAAAAATTGTAAACTGAAATTTTTACAACCATAATCAAAATGTTTTAAAAAACTCTTTTTGTTTATGTTAACATTTCCATAACATACATAGATACTTATGTTGAAGTACCACTTAAAATCTTGCTCATTGTCTTACGTAGTAGAAACAATTATTACAGACAATAAAACAATTTTAATAATATACTAATATTTAAAAATCATCTTTTTGGCATATGTATTATTTTATATTTTAAGTTACAGGTCCATCTATTTAAATGAAACATGTCAAGTCCATTTATTTGAGAAAAGGACAGTGGTACTGTTTTTAACCACAGGAAATATACATACTGATCATGATCCACAATTGATAATCTTTATTATTTAACGCCAGCCTGTAAATAGTATACATTTTTGTCATATTACTCTTCAGCAGCATTAAAGAGTTGAAGTATGTAAAAAAATGCATCTGCAACATAAGTGCATCAAAAACTCTTGCTTGGCACTGATGGCTTGATCTTAGAAAGAATTATTTATTTTATAAGTTGTTTTTTTTTTAAACTAGACACTTGCAGTGACAATAAAAATACTCATAATTCACAAGCATTTACAGTAATATGTTAAAAATGATCAACTGAATATTAACTACTGTTCCACAAATAATAATCAGTATATGTATGTACTCAAAAAATTGAAAAGAACAAAAAGATTATAATGATGCACATAGATAATTGATTTTTTTGATTCATAATTTAATATAGTCACCTAATTGAAACATATGTAATTTATTATATAATGTTCAATAGGTCATATACTATAAATTGTCAAAACTTGGTTAGTCACCTCTGACTTCACATAGATATTTTATCAATTATTATCTTTAATTTTATGCAGACATTAAATATAACTGCTGTTACAGGTTACAAAACTTTAGTTCGAACAATTCAAAACTAACTTAGGTGTAGGTTACTTAAAATCTCCTAAATTAAATAAAAACAAATTAATGCTACATGCATTTATTTGTTGTTTAATTTCAAGAGTCACCATATACAACATTAATTATTGGCATAACTAAATAGTGGACACAAACCTGAATAGTTCTGCAGGTGCCTCAGAAGCACTTCTGTTATATATGGATGACATCTTGAGGTCACTAACTGGACGGAGTTGCCAGAGTGCATCTTCGGGCTCCATCCTGCGGCGTTTGGATGTGCCCGGCTCCTCTCCACGCACCCCACTCCCCCGCTTGGTGCCTCGTAATGACATCTTGATTATTTAGTTCACAACCTACATGATCACGATCCCCACACTACTTTACACTTAGAGCGCGGTAGCAGCATTGTGTAAAATGTCACATCATTCACTACATGGTAGCACTTTAGTTTGTAATACCACAATAAATACTTGTACAACCTGAAAGTAAAAAAAAACAATAGTAAGAACTGCATATAAAACTTATTTTAGTTAAGTATAAGTCACTCCTAAAGTAGATACGACTTTGCACCTTTGTATACTTTAGTTAAGAAAATACACATGAAACAACAATGTCATAGGGTTTACAAAGGTTGCGGAAATGCATCGGGTAGCAAATTATTCTTCAAAATTTCCAATCAATACAGGATTAAACACATTTTAGTGTTATAAATCTACACAAAAATGCTTTTTGACGTATGAAGCAAAATGTCAATTTAAGAGTTTTTACGATGTACGATCTACATCTACAAAGGCGTACTTTTAAGAATACAAGTGTTTAAAATTGAACACAATTATCTTATTTGAACTTCTAACATACGTATATTTGTTGAAATCCAGCGAAAATATAGATTGGTATCTTTTGACGTTTCACTATTGCACGAGAAAAATGTATGGCGGGCCAATGGATTGCTCTTTGCGAGACGACAACTGCGGCAGCCGCTCCAAGTAGAAATCAGTCGATAAAAATGGTGTAACGAGAAACGTAACACGAATAAACTTACTTAGAACAGTAACAAGACGCACTAATTCCATTCTCGAATAGATTTATCCGTAAATATTTATCACACGGAAAGTCTCCATTAAAACTACATAACAAAATTGACAACATAGATAGCAGCACTGTTTTGTTAATTTGTTGCCAGATTGACGTTAGTCCTACGCATCATTTTCATCCCTACTTCGATTGAATCTATCAACCTATGTATATGTATCATGCACATAGATATACAGCCATTTTACATTACTTCAATATGTTATAATATTTCATTTCTTACTTACATTTTCTGTAACAATCGTTTGGCGCCATTGATCCAAAAACCACTATGGTCACGTGACTATATACGAATCACCAACGCAAGCCAAGTAAAATGGCCAAAACGCACATCGAGTTCATATAATGTCATCGGTTTTAAAAGGAATTTCCCACAAAACATACACATTGAGATAATATTTGCAATTAATTACTGCCAGTACTTAATTAATCACAAACACAACTTCAAAACACATGAAATTTACACAAGTAGCACAATTTCATCAAGAAAATACAACACGAATTCAGAGAGAAAGATATTATCAATATGTTGGTACAGAAATTAGCCACTAGTTGGCGCTATTTTACCAAAAATGTTACCAACGCAAAATACTCTCCAGTTTAGTAGATTTTGTAACAATTGTGAATAATATGTTATGGTAATCTAAAGATAACTGAATATTATTGGCCTTAGTTCTTAATTTTGTTATAACATTTTGATTTTTTTTGTAGGACTCTAGGTGTTAGTAACAACAGGAAATTTAAATAAAAAGAGAGACCATTATTGTAACCTGTTGTGTTTTGATACAACCATTTCTTTGTTTTACTTAATAATACGTCTTAAAAATAGTGCCTTTCCGTATTAAAATAATACAATATTATTTAAATGTAGAGCGGCCAATAAGGTACGGACAATATACAAAATTTACCATACCAGTTTCCCTTATTCAACGAAATTTATTTGCAATATTTAGATTTTTTCATACTAATTCACTTAAATGCCTTTGAAGAAAGAGAAATTAAATATGGCTATGTTTGTGGCTAAAGAAAATATTTTTACAACAGAGGTGAGCCGACGAACTCTGTGAAGTAAAAATTAAAAATCGCTAAGCCCATTCTTGCTTTTGCTTCCTCTTGTAGGTATATGATTTGTTAATTAGAAAGTCATTAATTCTATCAGAATACCAATGAAATTCTATACCTGATACACTTCGATTTTGGGCAACCTTCTTCAACAATTGAATGTTTAACAAATAAAATCAAATCAAACTTTGTCTAAATTTTTGTATAAACGAATGAATTACATAGCTATCTAACAATAATAATTGTTTTACCATAAATTAAAAATGTAAGCAACGGGTTTTACCTACATGTTAAATTTAAACGTCTCTTCCAAAGAAACTTAGTACAATTTTCAAGCTAGGATCAATCTCGATACAGGAAAACTGGATGTCCTAAAATAAGTTTTAAGTTTGGTAGGTGGTAAAACTTATAAACTTCCGTGAAGCAATTTATAATGTTTTGGTTAGAAGAGGCATGGTTGCCGACTATACATAAACGTGAGGCGAACATCTTAGTCCTCAGGGGTAGCAACACATCTGTGATGAAACTTAGGTATGATCAAATTTTACTTGGGGATGACTACTAATGTCCATGGGCGGGAGTGACCACATACCATCAGGTGGACTGCATGCTCGTTTGCTACCTTAAAACGAAATTTACTAAATAACAAGGTTTGAAAGTACCTTTAGGGGAAATTGTACTAATTTGTTCATAGAGTTTTGTTTTATTATAGAACATCAAGTACTTTATGTTTATTGAAAAGTCTATAAAATTACTTTGTAAAATATATGTACCTAGAATATTTCAACAGTAGTATCTTATCCTAACTGGCAACATTGCCGCGCATGCTCCATTCGAATAAAGTGAAGCAATTACCTATTATTTTATCGATTAATTGAATTCGTTTGTTGCACGCGTTGCTTCTAAGATGCATAGGAAGGAAAAGGACAGGACTATATATATGTTTTAACATATACATGAATCCCTATTCTTAAGTGTGCAGACATATCAATTACAATGAATGCATCTTTGATAGAATAGCTTACCACTACAGAAGATAGCACGGATTACTGTATTATTTAGTAAAATTAATAGCATTAATTTTATATGTCTGTTAATAAAAAGGTATTGTTTTACCATAATTTGCACATAGCTGCTTGAAATGTAGTCTAGAACTCAACATATAAAAGGTGATAACGGAACCCTTTTACTAAGACTGCTGTATGTCCATCTGTCTGTCACTGAACTGGATCTCTTGATACAAAAAATATTAAAAAAAATGAATAAAATGGGTTAGCATATTACCATACAAAAATAAGTATTTTCGACGTTTTAAAGCTTGTCTTTTGAACTACTAATAATAAAAGTTACTTTGGAAAATCCTAAATAAAAAACATCAAATTAAGTTATTTTGACTTTATTTATTGAATTTATAACATTGTTAACACTTATTAACATTTACTTATATTTAAAACATCTACGAATACAAAACATTTATAGTAATAGATATTTATTATAAGGTACTTATAGACAGATCAGTGAATAACAGTTGACACCTGGAAAGTAAAGGTACATTAATATCTAAATATTATGTAAGATAACAACTATAACAAGCATCATATTTTTCATATAAAATTAAAAAAAAATCAAGAAATATCAAATTATAAAATAAAAATAACATATCAAAAGAATAATTACCATAGTATTTATGTATTTTAGTGGATAAGTTAATAGTATTATGAATTGTAGTTTTAATAATAATGGGGATATTATTAAAACACAAAGTAATGTAAGTTACTACTAACTAAAATTAATAAAAATGTGTGTGCACGCTGCTTACAAGTTATACTTCTTTAGATTTAAAAATATATAATAAAATTATTTAAAGGGTTACCTATTCTATTTATGAGTAGGTATTTACTAACAAAATATAAAGTTAACAAGACTTCTATGAATACCATTTTATAAACTAACTGAAAAAAATTAATCTTGCAATTTATATAAACACGTTGTATTTTATTCAAAATAAAATATACCGTCCAATTTTCTGGCAAGGAAATATGAGGTAATGAAAAAAGAAATTTAAAATACAAAATAAGCCATATTCAGGCAAATCATTTTATCAGTCTAGTTCTAGTGACAAAGAATAGAAAATAAAATTTCAGAAACTGGGAAACAGTGATAATTAAAATATATACTTTATAAATAGTATAAAATCAAATCCAGATTTTCTTGTATAGAGAGAATATATATGTATATTTTATCTTAAGTCAAAAATATAAATATATATAAAATTAGGAATGAATATATAGAGAATTTTATAGCTAAATGGACGTCTTTAACAAATTGTTGATTTTAGCGCATTTAGTACATAGTAGGAAAGGATGAGATTAGTAAATGAGGAGCCACCATACCCGGGTATAATTATCTCAAGCCTTATTGATGGTAGGTCTTAGTCTACGAGGAATGGTAGGCAAACTTCGTCCCGATGTCAAAGCCACGACACAGGAACAATTGAATCATTATTGACCTTAGACTAACTTTAGTTATAACTTACAATGATTTTCAAATTTGTGAACTAAAATTTATTTCTGAGATTTTTTATCACGTCCCCATGTTTCCTAATTTAGTTATTTAAACCTATGTTTATTCTCATTTATGCTATCACTGCCTCACGTCCGTGAATGCCGTTTTGTGTTCATTCAAGTTATCTCGTGCCACTACGAGTACGAAAGTACGAGAAAGTAGAGAGTACGAAATGATTCTACTTAATCTTTACAAATGTTCTTATGGTTTCAATATTGAATACATAAAGCAAAATTTTATTATATCATTTAGCAGATCTAAAGAAATATAACTTAGAGAAATCTTGTGATCAATTTCGTTTAGTAATAGTCCCATCCACTTACACAATTCATTTATGACCTTACATATTTTAAATATATTTATTTCTTAAAAACTAATTTGAACTAAGTAAGTATTAGATACATTTATTTTGTACCTGTTAAAATTATAAATGTTATAATGCAATTATTTTATTTATCAATAATTATTTATGAATACTATTCCAAAATCCAAAGAAGTAAGAAAATGAATATGATAAGTTTTTGCTAGCACAATAACTGTAACATTTATTTAAGACTTTAAATGTATAATTCATAATGAAAATAAAATATTTGTGGTCAACATAAAAAAACTCCATTGACAACTTATGAATAATTTCTCAGTATCTTTGATGTTACAATAAACAGTTTTGTCTATTAAAATGCTAATAGCATACACTTCAGGTTCTGTTACATGGCACTGATATAACTCTCTAGATGACGTTTAATTCTTCTTCTTTTATAATAACATAATTATAAAAGGTTTAATTGACTTTCCTTATAATATTTGCTGAATTTAAAAGACATTCATGGCAGGTGAAGTGATGCAGATTTTAACTTCTGATTCAAAGTGTAAATCTAGACATAAAATACAATCTTTGGTTAGAACTTAAATCGTATTGTACAAATTTAATAATAAGTGTAATATTTTTTCTATAATTATTAAGTAAGAATTAACGGACGTGTAGATGGACGTGAAATGCAGAGTGCATTTAAATAAAAAGCCAAGGCCAATTTTTCAATATATACATTACACAACATCTTTGGTAAATATATAAAGTAGATTGTATTCAAAAGCAAAAACGAGATAACTTCAAGTAAAAGTGCGTACTGCTTTATGGCGCCATTTTGGCAACTGGAAGGAAAGTATTACGATAGGCAAAAAAACCGGCCAAGTGCGAGTCGGACTCGTGCACCGAGGGGTCCATAAAAACGATGTAACCAAAAATTTAAGGTATCCGCAAGTTTTCCTTTATCTGTGCTATAAGATGTTGCTTCGTACCAAATTTCAAGATTCTGAGTTCACGGGAAGTACCTTGTACGTATTGATGAATTTCGTAATATTCGAAATATTGTTGTATAAACGGTTGTATCTTTTGATTGCGTTGGCTTAGAAGTTTGATTTTTTCACAGCTCTAAGGGACAGTAGACCTGAGTATTTGATTTAAATTTTAGCTTAATACCTCCACGCGTTCCTGAGAAAAAGTGTCTTGACAGATGGTCGGACGGATGAACAACAAAATGATCCTATAAGGGTTCCATTTTTTCCTTTGGAGGTACGAAACCCTAAAAAGACTGCAGAAGGAAATTGTTAATATAGATATTTACCTATTGTATAATATTTGCCTGTGAATTTGCTGAATAACATGACACACAAAAGAAAAACTAGGTTCGAAGAAGTTCATTTATATATAAGGTGATGTAATCTTTTGATTTAAGTTAGTCAAGTACCTATCTAGGCACTTGGCTCTAATTCCATGGTGCAGACACCAAAAGAGAATACTGGAATAGATAAAATTAGGGCATACATTAAAATCTAACAGTTCTTAATAACATAATTTATCCAGTCAAATATTGATTTAATAAAATATGTGAATCGGAAGTGATAAACAACGGACCTTCTGGACCTTAAGACTATGTATATTATTATGCAGTTGATATAGATAGATTGTCACTTTTCCTCATACACAATAAAATTCTATTTAAACGAGAAAATATCTAATAATGTTAAAAGTATATATACATGCAAAGGAAAAATGGTATTCAATAAAGAGTTATATGTGACCCTTAAGCTTGAATATTTTATATAACGTAGATACATATATGATAATTAAAACAAAGCCAAATTGTTCTGTAATATTTTTCTGCCACAATTGACTGTATTTAATTGTATAACAGTATTATTATGATTCGAAATCAACAAAACTAATCAGATCAAAAAGTTACAGTTCTATATTGATCAAATCAATACTATAGATATATTAAAGAACCTATTTAAATAATTATGATTTTTAATCAGGGACGTCTTGATTCCCATGTATATATTTTTAAGAATATCTCATTTCACACAAAATTTAGCGACATTTTTAAAACATTTTAAGAGTAGAGAAAATACAATATATATAATTTCATATAATAACGTAAAAGGCATAAGTTTCATGTATTAATTAATTTTACGATGATTATTATAATGTAATAACTATCATTATTTATAGAGTATCATCATAGTATTTTATTTACATAGAGACATCTAAATATTAGGTACATAGGTGCTATTCGCATAGCCAAACGGCAATACCTAACAAATACATCGAAAAAAATAATGTTCACAAAGTTACTGTATTTTATTAATTTTAAATTACTGGCGATTAAAAGCACCGCTTGAAATTGCAAATAAATCTGTTAAATCAGACTAGAGACACATTTACTTTAATTAAATTAAAAAGGGACCAACGGTTTCTTCCTCAGGGCGACCTTTTTTCAAAAGGTTTATTGATATATGTTGATACTATGTTCCACCAATTAGGTTAACGCCTTAGATGTGGAAGTCTTGTGTGACCCTGTTCAGTTGAAGCGGTTTCGTCCTTTGTTGGGAATATTACTATTAAACCTATTAATACCTTACTTGAACAATACTTTGCCTAGAATGTGTTGGCTGCATGTAATGTATTTATTAATTTTACCAATTTATCAAATACTAGCTGTGCCCGCGGCTCCGCCCGCTACCCATCCTTTCAGGGGTTGAATTTTTATGGCCTAAAACACGGCCGGGGATCGTCTCGACAGATTAGTCAAGTTGGCATCAAAATCCGTTAAGCCGTTTTTACGTGATGCGCGGTCAAATAAACAGACAAACAGACAAAAATTCTAAAAACTGTTGGAACGTGTTCTGTTATCGATCCTAAGTATCCCCAGCTAGCTTTTTTTTGAATATATTCCATGTACAGACTTTCGACCCTATTTAGCCTTATTATATGTATAGATTACATTACAAAAGGAGGACATATTCACAGACCCTTTGAGATTCCTTTTTATACAGGCCAACATCAAATTTATTGTTGAAATCAGGGACAGTTTGGCACGATTCATGTTCTCCGCTTCAAAGACATAAACTTCCGAGGAAGAAAATCGCTCTCCATAGTAATTTGAAATATGAGCCGGAATTGCGGCCATGTCGAAACGATATTAATATTTCAATGTAAAATAAGATTAATGCAGTATGATCATATTAAATAATAGTGCACCTGCCTAGGTACACTTATGTAGAACTTTAATTTTAACTGAAACTGTATAGGGAAATCCATGACTATAATAAATACAGGGATTAATAAGTTAATAAGTTTCATAGCTCTCAAGCCTACTATCTCGCCGGAATAGCTGTGGGCATTAGTTGATAAAACTATTTGTTCATGTTAAATAACTCTTTCCATATAAGTAATAATTTAAAGTTATATTTATTTAATTTCCTCTGCTGTAAACAACGTAAACATTAAAATTATAATTCCTAAAAAGTTATGAACTTCCTCATTCTGTTAATGACATACTGTAAAATAACCATTGTATCAATAATAACTATTTGTTTTTATAGAGAGACAGATATAAAAATTCAATGCAGATTCTTTGACATGTAAGCATATTCATTATAGTGAAGTATGTATCAAAGCGTAAGAAATCTAAAGTGTGGAAAATCTACTTAGTCTATTCCTAATAATAACATAAATTTTTGTTTGAACTAAGGTAGAAGTTCATTTGGCATACAGTACAAGTTATTATATTTGGCATTCAACATCGATGATAAGCCAATCTAAACAATCAAAATTCTGAGCCGTAACTGTAATTTTTCGCTTGAATTAGATAATGAAGATGGATTCTTGATTCTCAAGTAGGAAATCAGTGAATGCGTTAACAGGAGCAATGGATTGCAGGGACATGTGTCCATCAGTAGGCCAGGAAAGGTTCGGACCGAACACCACTGCCAAATTGCTGCTGGTCATTTTATTCAGGCAGCTCCTGTCTTGTACCTGTATAGAAAAATCATTTCAGAGTTACGTTTCAAATGTTTTAGAAACTAGAAAGAATGAGAGAAAGAATCATTCAATCAATAGTTGTCTGTAGAAGCAGGATACAAACATAAGATAAAGCAATTATGTATTTTATTTAATCACAGTTACATCGATTCATAACACTATTTTACAAGGCATTAAATGGTTTTATACGCACCAACCACAGGAACTGAAAAATGTATTTCAGGAGTTTGTAGTTATCCAGGGGCAACTTCTCCAGTACCAGAATTTTGACCAGGCGAGCCTTTTGGTGTGGACTCCATGCTTTAAATAAGAGGTTAATATTAGCTATTTTCTTTATATTTTTTTACTGCATACCTATTGATAATTATTTATTACTAGAGGATCAGTTGGACGTTGTTATGTCAGTAACGTTAAATTTCTAATATGAAAAATTGAAGTTAGAATCGAGATTTAATCTATCTCTCAACTTGGACGAAATACGAACAAAATTTAATTAAATCCTGATCAGTATTTTCGGAATTATCCCGAAAATACATCGTGAAACGGGTCGTGTTAATATATAAAGATTTATCTAAGTATTATATTATGGTTGGAACTTACTCAAAAACTTCGCTATTTCATCATGCAAATCAAACGTCATCAGTGGCTCCTCTAAGTCTTTCAGGAATGTTTTCATGAGAACTGCGGCATTATGCGGATCATTTCGGAAGTTTATCGGCTCGCCTCTGTTACAGGCAGTTTGAAGTTCCTTAATAACAGAGATATTGGCCGATCTGCGGAATATGCCCTCAGTTTCCAGTGCTGGGTAACAAGAAATGATACAAGTAAAATAAAGTATATATACGATACGGTAACATAATCATAACTAAAACCAATTTTACAGATGGACTCATGTAGTTCGATCAGGGCGGTACCACTCTTATAATCCTCCGTAAAGCAATACTTGTATGCGAGGCGTCTTAGTTTTCAAGGAGTAACAACACATATGAGGTCAACCTCGATACCCTCCGTATGCTCGTTTATTAACTTTTATACGATTTAAAAACACTACACCATCCACATTAATTTCTTTTCTTGTTTTCGGATCCCGACGGCAATCCCATCATATCAATTTCAATATTCTTATCGTTTGGAATGATACAATACTTATGTAGTATTCTTCAATATGCAGTCATGTAATGAGTTTTTTCTAAAATACACAGTTTTAAATGTCTACATGTATAATGAGACTACATGTATATATTCACTGATATCAATATATGAGATCTTACCATCAGGTTTGGAGAGGAATTCAACACACTGGCGAACGACAGGCGGAATGGAGTTAATCATGTTGGGGTTGTTCTCTTTGATGAATTGCAGAGAAACCCCAAATTGCTGGGTCGGTGGCGGAGACAGGCTACTATGCATTGCTCCTGGCATTGCTTCTTCGGGGACGTGTCTAGGAGAACCCGATTTTAAAAACACTTGACGTGCTATCTCGGCCGCCCTTGGATTTTTCGAAAGTATTAATTTATCAAATCTAAAAAAGAACTCCAATTAATAATATCAATTTAAATTTTTTCACTATAATAAACAAACGGCGAGCATAAAACACTTTTTATAATATTTTTTATAAAATAAAATGTAACGACAATTTAAACAGACAAACACTCATGCATAACATTAGGTATGTGTACTAGTTACTAGTGCTGTATAGTGGCTATCAACTATTTTCATTAATAATCGTTAACATTTATAAAAGATAAAGGATATTTTAGTTGATATTATGTGGCAAAGATGTGATGATAAATAATATATAAGGACAATCACACTAAGAAACAGACAACATCAAAATAAAAAAAAAGCGTTTGTACCGGCCGCAGGACAACTAAAAAGGAACAGAATAATGGGCCATGTCGTTAAATAATTACTCCAAACGGTACAACTACGAACATAGAAGAGAAACGACTAGATAGAAGAATTTTAAGAAGAAATCACAATTTGTCATTTAGATGTCCGTCTAGCCAGAATCCGTCCAATCCAGAACCCTAGGAATGAAATGCCAGATTTGGTATAAACTGTGCCATGAGGATTATCTATAGGTTATAAGTAGAATCATAATTGCTCCTCAAAATTAAAGTATCCTGCTAATGCTCCAGTACCTACATGTACAGGATGAATGGAATCTACAAATTTATTGTAATAAATATATATCATAACCTACCTATACTAATTAATGTCATATGCTATTAATCATCAATTTCAATCACTAACGCTGAGGGGAGGAAAATTATTTATAACTAGTTTTTGCTCGCAACTTCGTCCGCGTAGAGCACGAAAACCCCTTAGGGGTTGAATTTCGAAAAATCCTTTCTTAGTGCCCATTTAGATCATGAAAGGAACCCCTGTACCAAATTTCAAGTTTCTAGGTACAGTCGTTTCGGCTGTGCGTTGATATGTCAGTCAGTTAATCAGTTTTGCCTTTTATATATATAGATTGTAAATTTCCTTTTCAACAAGAAGTGTGAAATTTATATTACTGGTTATAGTTACATAATTCCTTATGTGGAGTAGGAGAAACGTATGATTTTAGTGTTTAAATCGAGGCGTAATTAGAATAATTAAAAATATAATGAGTTTAATTTTAAAAGTTATCTTTATCGTAAAATCTTTAGTATTTTGAAAGTAAAAATAAATTTGCAGTTGTCTCATAAAAATAATGCGTAATTTACGTTGCAATATGCAAGTAAGTTAAGGGTTACGATTTTGTTAATACATCTGTAGTTTTATAATATCCATGTTCATTAGGGATTTAAACTAAATTTACTTGTATAAAATATTTGTAATTGTTTTCTGTGCCTCTAAGGATAGGAGCTTGCTCCTACTTCAACTTATTATCGGTTCAACGTTTTCATTGCATGATTTTTTATAGGGCCAATAGTAATACATATTGTATAAAAACTAACGATTGTCTAATGTCTGTCTATTACTTCTAAGAGGTACAGCTCTGTAACAGACTGACGGACGGTCAGCGTCGCCTTAAAAATATTTTCATGTTACACGATTCGAAAAAAATCAAATATGACTACAGTTTTTTTTTTCATAATTTTTTTGTACCCACATTTACTCTCAAGCATTTCAAAACACTTGCATTTATTAAAGAGTATTCTCTGTTATAGCAAAAATAAAATATTCTCAGTGAAACACCGACTAACAAAATGACGACAATCTGTCGGTCAATCACGGCCAATTTGCTAAGGATTAAGTTGAAATTTGATACACAAATATGTTCTTTGACCCAAGAAAGGACTTGTATCGTGAATAATTAATGACAATAATGTATGGTTTTAAAAGAAAAGTTGGTTTCCTCAATATTGTGCATTTGAAGTTACAATGTATAGAAGAATGTACGGGTGTAAATGATTTTCTACTACAATGTTATGTTCTTTAGCTTATTGTTCTCATGTTAGCCTCTTACAATATGCTGTGTGTTTGTGAGATATAAAATTAAACCATGTTCTTGCATAAATTATTTAAAACTATATGTATAAATATATTCTGTTGCTATTTAGTTGTCCACGATATGTACAGCTATGAACCCTAAATCTATTAACATTAACGGGTCGTTTAAAAAAACCGCAATTTGTAGAGGCTTTTTGAAGTTGTGACATTTGATCTGACTTATAAAAACGTACACCTGACATACAGATAGAGTTGACTACCAAAGTTCTGTAACGGATACAAATATAGAAACTGTAAACTAGCCAGGTGGTGGAACTAATGTTTGTTTTTTTTTCGTTTAAATGTAGCAGATGAGCATGCAGCCCACCTGATGGTACGTGGTCACTGCTCCCATGTTCAGCAGTGACATACATTAATAATCATCTCTGAGCACTATTCAATATAGTGCCTGAGGTTGACCATAAAATACACACTTAACTAAAACCCTCGATGGCTCGATGGTTTTTCGAAACCAACGATGTTCGCCTCGTGTTTAAGTATAGTTGAATATATGGAACTGAGATGATACTAACATTTATACTGTAAAAGTATACCCCACCCCACGTTTACCATAATCCATGTCATATTTTAATACAATATACAATTTTAAGTAAATCTTAATACTCAAACTCGACGGAAGGCTACGTACGACGTCATTACTTGATATTTAAAAAAATCAATAACATTTCCTTCCTCCATTTTCTCGACTACGTTAGTCACTGCCGACGCAGGTTATAAATGAAAGGTTAACTGAATTCTATACTTTTACTCTGATGTAAAGTCGTCTTAGGAATATAGAAGTTTTTATAACCGACCCGTTATTTTTACGCATGTCCTATATTATTATCTAAGCTCTTATTTGATATTTGCGTACCGGTATCTTAATGCGTTAAAATATAATCTGTGATTATGCAATAAACAAAATGTATTGTTAGTTATTTGGTTAGTTTTAAACTGAATGGCCACTATGCACTGTATAAATAAAAGTTAGTTACAATGTTTGCACTCTAAGACCCGTTCTGGAATGCAAAGTTTGTCCAAATTCAAGTATTGGTGTAATTCATGTAGATAATTCACATACATCATTTTTCTACCAAACTTTACACTTATAGCAGGTCTTAACATTTGCCATACGATTCGTATAAAGTTTGTCGGATGTACTAGATACAGAGCTTTTAGGTTTTTCTTATATTTCCTGTCAAAAGCCTTATATGCCTTCCATAACCAAGAAAGTGGCGGTTTGTTCTGGCTTGTAAGTCCACAGTGAAAGTAAACAACGCTGTAGTCCTGCTCTACATACTTGTCCAACGTGAACATGAAATACCTATAACAAATTTTAAATACAAAGACACTTATTAAAAAAACACGGATATAGAGGACATATTATGTGAAAATATAAAAAAGCGATGCAGAAGACAAGTGGCAAAAAAAATTGGAGATAATTGCAATACATAAAACATTTATATCAAACTAAAATAAAGCAAAAAATTGCACATCTATCGTACAGAATGTCCCAAAACTTAACAATAAAAAGGAGATGGATGTTAAGCCAATTTCCTTATAAATATCTCTGGTCAATACACCGTAAGTCAACATATACTGATACTAATACACCTGTATTATCAAGGAGCGCTACAAATTGGCTTAACTATCATCTATAGTTTATCGTTCCCCTTTGGATCATTCTGTAAATGATATAAAAATAACACGTAATAATCTGGAATACAAACAAACATCTATAATTAAAAATGAATTGTAACATAAATGTATCACATCATTTTTAATATCAAGAAGTCTTAGCAGTTATTTTCACAACTTGTAGATAACGTCGTAGTAGAATTTGAGAGCTTTACAGCTAAAAACCGCGTCGATTCTTCTTATGTTTTAAATATCCATCGGAACAGATACCCACTTACCATCACGTAGTCCGAATGTCTGAAGTCTGAGACGAATTCTATAAAATGTTGACAATGGCTAATACGCTATTAAATTAATTAATTTAGTAAGTTTATTTGAAGTACTATGCAACAACAATATGCAGTAATAGGCTAGGCAGCTCTAGAATTACAGCTGGTGATGTTGATTCCTCATCAAAGGCGAGTAAAGTTCCAATACCAATAGTATGTCATACCTCAGCAGTGTGTCGGGGTGAAGTTCTTTGCTTGGTGGAAGGCGGCAGGCAGACACTACTATGATGCGACGACCTATCTCGTCGTCACCTACCACCTCAATCACACCTGCTCTGCTTAGTTCCGTGAAGTCCTCGTCAATCTATCAATAGAGAAATAAATTGTTCAAATCATATTTATAATGCGTTTATTTGAATACCTATCGCTTAGTCCTCCAGTTACATCTATATAGTATATTGTGAACTTAAATCATTTTCATTGCAATAAAAAATTACCTTATACCGTGCACGTCTTTCGAGCCCTTTGAAATGGCGCGCTATGTTACTTCCATCCGTGCCAATGGCTATTCACGGCCTGCAGTTATACATTATGCAGGAAATCGATCGATGGACGTGAACGTATGAATTATAAAGTAGCCCTACAGTTTCGCCTTTGACAGTAAAATTGGTTAGATATTTTAAATATTTTAAGTGGAACAGCGTATTTCCCCTAATGGGTTTTCCATTTTTAGCCATCCGTAAATATTTCAATGCAGGTTCCAGAGAATAGCTTATAATCCTTCATATAATATTAATGTATGACGTATAACAAAAGCTATTTAGGAAACTAAATAACATTGTAATATAAAACTAAATGTTACACACGTTATGTCGTATGATATGACGGTCAGACAGTAACGTCAGATGGTAGGGCTCGTGTAGTTCGACCGTAGAGCTCGGCATCCTCATAATTTTCCGTAAAACAATTCAATTCAATTTGTAGGTACACAGGCAAGAGGCCAAAATCTTAGAATTGGTGGCCAATCTCACGTACGATTCAAACGTATTGGGGATTGATTACAAATGTTTATGGGCGGCAGTGACCACCTTCCTTCAAAATGAACTGCAAGCTTCTGCAACATCTTCATAGACTTAGCGTACCTCTGTATAAACCTCCGCAGCTGGGGCTAACACTTCTTCAAAATTTTCTTCTATGGTACCGTCACTAGATGGACGATCAAGTAGATCTTCTGAAATGTCAAGTAATTCGGGAGGCAGCGGAGCTGAAATTGTATAAATAATAAATTGATAACTGAGATGACACTAGACACAAATATAAATATATCATAATAAAAACATTTACAATATTTACAAACTTGAATCTAGCAATATAGGGACACTAAATATTGTTTTACTAAGATCATTTGTGTGTCTGTCCATTCATCCGTTACAACCATTTTTCTCCATATCTACTGGACCGATTAAGTTCAAATTTGGGTGCATGTATTTCGGTGTCCCAAATCAATACTTGTAACTTATATATACAATACATATTTTTTACTTCTGGAATTGGTTCCAAATGAAATGCAAGTTTTTTTTCTTTTACTTGTTATTATAAAACGTTAATACAAAAAGCCAGAAGAAAGTATCATTTTGGAATATAATATCGGCATTATAAATATAAAGTATTGTCATGGATCATTAGGTGTCATGTAATAGTAATTGAACAAATAACTATATTGATTTCATTTACCATAATATTCAGTACACCTTCAATTTCGTAGGCTACTCTAATAAACAGTACACCAGACAGATTTGTATCAATTTCCTGTGCATATTATGTTATGTAAACACACACTGAAATAACAAGGCACTCAACCAATAAGAGAAACTCCAAGCCATCATAAGGTCATATTCATAAGCTACAATCTTATTGAACTGTTTTCATTAGTTTTGGCAGTTTGCAGTACTACTTTAAGATTTCGAATTCAGATATTGGAATTGATATATTGTAACAATAATTTTCAATTAATAGAGCTCTGTTATTAAGCTAGAAAAAGAGAAAAAGATAAAATAAAGAAAATATTTATAATAATTATAACGTAACCTTTGAAATTTGTCAAATAATGTATGACCTTTTAAATTTTTATCACATTTCAGTCAATTCAAAATACAAACTGCACATATATGAGGTGCACAAAATAAGTTTTGCTATGTATAAATTGGGTAACATATAATTTATATCAAATTGCTGTACACTATAATATCTGCAATTAATTTATTTTAGATTTATTTTAGAATTTGTTTGAGTTGCAAAGATGTGATGGATGCATGAGGCAAATAAATTATTCATCATGGATAGCAACTGTAGTTTATATCTGGTAGACCTCAAATATAGTATACACAGTAAGCAGGTAACAATAAATCAAGTGGACTTGTTTGCTCATTCTGTACTCTGAAGGAAGACTTTTTAGACTTACTTCACTTAAAAAGTAATATATAAAATAGATGGTAAACTTAACATTGCTACATTATTTCTTAATATTGTACAATTCTCTATTCAACTTAAATACATTGATATCAGTATGCACTTGATGACATAATATGCATGATACTGAAAATAATATCCAGTATGTATGCTCTGATTACTAGTTTTATACTTTATTTCTACTTAGTTGAGTATTTCTCAAAATTTACTTATTATAGCATGGGCGTACCCAGGTTCTGGGCTAGGGGGGGGCAAATCAGACTTTTTAAGCCGGGTCCAGCGCTCTTGTTTGTCAGATACACTTCATTCAGAAGATTTGATAATCTTTGTCTGTTGACTTGCGAGTAGAATAGGCATGTTGCTGCTTTTAAAAATTAATGTATGTCATATTGTATTATAAATTTAAAAAAAATAATCTACAACAGTATATAGTAAAAAGATATACGATCTCCAGGGGGGGGGGGGGGGGGGGGGGGGAAAAAAATTTATTAGAATAAACCATATGT